>JAILYB010000055.1:5295000-5437500 GCA_021437785.1 Rhodomyrtus psidioides
GAAGCGGCCATCAAGCACAGCCATGGCCGAGGGCTTCGGCCATCGAGTATGAATCATGCATCAATCGTTCGGCCATTCAAATTGACTCATGAATCGGTCGCTCGGCCATTCAGCTCACACACAAGTTCGCCCGATACTTTATCGACCATTTATCGTCCAATTGAATCCATTCCTCTTTCTAAAATCTGTTTGGATCTTGAAAATGGCCTCCCAATGGTTTGTCCACCTAGCAAGTGATTTTTGTTTTTTTTTTGTCAATATTTTTCAATCTTTAATTTCCAATAAATAAAAATAAAAAATTTTAAATTCAATTTTTTTTCTTACCTTTTCATAACATAGTTAATATTTTTCTAAGTAACATTGCAAAAAATCTCATCCAAATTCAATTTTTACATTTTTTTTAGAGTGGTGGTGCCATCTTAAAATGGTGAATGTTTTCTCCTGCTGGGAGGAAAACTGCTCATAAGGCTCTTTAGGGGGTGGAGGTGCTTTGGCTGGACAAGAAATGTTGAGCATGGATCGATAATCAATCAAGCAGAGCATCTATCGTGCATCGCGTGGCTCCCCCTCACGCGGCCACGATGGCCGGCCGACCGCCTCGACCATGGCCGAGCGAATTGGCCGAGCGGATTGGCCACTGAGCCTGAATCGTGAGTGACCCACGGGCATGTATGAGCGACAATCTTGTGTTGATTAGGCGATGAATGAGTGATGATTGAATCTCGATCGAGCCAAAGATCAAACCATGATCGAGGCCTTAACAGGTTGAGGGGAGGTGAGATTGAGGCGAGATAAGGTTGAGATCAAAGTGATGACTAAGCCATGAACGGCACATGATCTAGCTCTCGTGTGTAGCGTTGTGGATGAGCCGCGATTTTTGTGAATCGGTGAACGTCCCTTTGAGCTCATGTCTTGATTAGGCAATGGTTGAGCAACGATTGAGTCCAGGTCGAGCAGACATCAAACCATGACCGAGGTCTTAATCGACCAAGGGGAGGGGTGTCGCGACCCTCTCGCGGCGAGGAATACACGGCAATGGGGATAATGGGCCGCCCGATTGTCGCCTGATCGGACGCGGGCCTCTCCCAAGGTCCATTACCCAAATCGCAATGGCTGGATATACGTGGTCGACCTTCGGTGTGGTCTAGTGACATGTGATACGTGTACATGCCATGGAGTCTCCACCAATCATTTTGTGGAGGGTACGATCGGAAACCCTATCGAATAGTTGGGAGTGGTCTATTCGATTCTGCGGAAACCAGAGAAATGGGTTCGGGGACTTAGTTACGCCAACTATCAGAGTTGACGCCCTTTCAGTACCTAAGCTAGATGATTTATCTAATCTTGGGATTTCATACGGATGAGTGAGGTATATATCCTAAATTTAGGAACTCATGCAGACAAGAATAGCTACCCTATCACTCATAGTCATTAAAATAAAAGCGCAAGTCAATGATCCATAGCATGCGGATAAATCACATGAAATCAGCATGGCATCCCTAATTAGGCCCTATTAGCCTAGAGAAGTCTCAATCAAAGCTTAGGAATGGTTTTGACATGATTTGCCCATGAGGGGCAAAATTATAATTTTGAACAATTCGGGGACAATTCACCTCGGAAGGACAAAATCGTCATTTTAGATGAAATTTGCAGTCAAAAGACGATGAAAAAGGAATTGGCGATCAAATCCTTCCATTTCCTATTTTTCGGGAATTTCCAAGATTTTTCTGGAATTTACAAATGATTTTACCCTTGGAGGGGTAAGGTCGTCATTTGGACAAAGACGAGAACTGAAAATCTCAAATATTATGGTTGGTCACCCACCTGACCCAAACCCTAATTTTAAGCAATTTTCAGGACTCGATTGGAACAAGAAAGACGATTTTCCCATTGAGGGGCAAAATCATCATTTTGAGAAAAGGGTCGAGACTCGAAAATCCAAGCCTAAGAATTGGTCGCCTACCCGACCCTAATTCTTACCTTGGTATTATCGGCCAATCTCAAGTACAAAGCAGGGATGAATTACCCCTAAAGGGCATTGTCGTCAATTTCCAGAGAGAACGGATGAGAAATCCCAAAAATAGGATTGACTAGTTGTCTGTGGTCAATCCTCAATTTCTGGGGATTTCTAGAGTGTCTAGGATTTTTCCACAATTTTTCCACATTTTGTTGGATTCTCTGGAATTTTCTAGCATTTTGTTTTTGGATTTTCTAGGATTTTTCTGATTTTTTTTATTTTTAAAAATCATTTTCTGAATTTTTATTTAAAAATGTGATTCGGACCTGTCGACCCGACCCACTCGGGTCGAAACCCGGCCCAGACCCAGACCCGCTGAACCGACGCCCCCAAAACGACGCCGTCCTAGCCTTTTTCATTATTGGATTAATCGGATTTAATCTGACGGTCCCTAATGAACTGCGTGGCTAATCCACGGTCTTTGGATCAGATTACCTAAACCTACGGCCCCGATCGAAGATTGACTGTCTCTCTACCGTCCGATCCGATTGCCTAGATCTACGGTCACGATTAGAACCCAAGACTTGATCTGGGCCATTCAACCCAACTAACCTAAAACGACGTCGCATACCTACTAACCTATACAGCACCGTTTTGGTTCTGTTTGATTTTCCAATTTAAAATCATTTTCGAATAATCCCAATTATTAATCGGACGGTCACCATTTGTTAGACTCAATTAACCTAGGCCGTTCGATCTATGCTGACTCGCCCTAACCGACTAACGGTCGAGCTGACTCGACATCCACACGGACCAATGGCGGACTGCCACCTAAGCTTTGACCTGTTGACTACGCCACGTCAGCTTCGTCTTCAACCTCACAACTCTGGTGGAATGAACGGCTGAGCATCTCCGACGATGATCTAACGGTGGAATCTTGGCGGAATAGAACGAGACCAGCGGCAATCGACTCACAATAACCTCTATTTTAACATATCTAAGAATCGCGACATCTAATCCACAGAATCACAAATATCATGCAAAGTGCCGAGTACGGCCATGGAAGTTCAATCACACAGACCACACGAAATCAGATAGATTCATTCACAGATTGACACGGCAGGAGGCGCAGAAGACTTACCTCGAGCTCCGATCGAGCTCGTTCCGCCCAGATTTGGCTAGGCAAGAATGGACAGTGTTCGGCAATGGAAGTTGGGATTGGGAGACTTAATTTGGGGTGTGCAAGCGAAATCGATGCAAAATAGATGTGCGACAATGGTCAGTAATGTTCAAAGCACAAAACGCACACACTAAATGCAAGAATCATAGCTAAAACTGAAATCCGCCATTGAAGCTCAGTGTAGAGTTCGAAGCTTTGATTGACCTGTTTTCGTGACTTCAGATTGCGCGGCCGACGGTGATAGCTTCCTGACGGTATGGGCGACCTCCTGAGGGTCTCTCCGAGCTTTGGTCTGGAAAGGCCTGACCGATGCTCTGCAATTCTGAGCTTCTCCCTCGACAATGGCGATGGAGAGCGAGCTCTTTCTCTTCCTTTTTTTTCTCTCTCTCAATTCTGTTTACCCTCTTCCAACTGAATCAACCGTCCTCTTCAACCGAAAGTCCCCGCAGGCTTATATAGCTCGTTGGATTTTTGGAGCCGAACCGGGGGGACTAATAGACTCGAACTGGCACGTGTAGTCACTCTCCTTCAGGTCCAAACGGTAACTTTGTATCGTTCCAATTTGATCTTCGAAGATCACAGGCTTAACACGAGTTTTTTCTCATTTAACAGGAAGTCGTTGGCGCCGAAAGCCTCAAAAGAAAAGAGCTCGCCGACAGGGAGGCGAATAGAATTATCGGCCTTAGAAGTCAAGATTCCAGGAAATGGTCTTTGATTATAAGACCTAGTGGAGGGTGAAAAGTATCGTTCCTACATCACATGCTTTGACATGTATTTTGATAAAACTCTCTTTTTCCCTTGAAATAAAGGAACCCAGAAGAGTGGTGCTGGAATGCGTCCAAAAGGACAAATGAATCTCTTCTAGGGCAAATCCTTGAGAAGGATTCATTGCCAACCAGACGGAGGGATCATGGCCACAAGATAGATGGCCAACTTCTGCAAGCCGCGCGTTTGTGTTCAAATGGAAACGCAAAGCAAGAATAAGGCGGTATCGTTCCAATTTGTCTCGAATTTTGGAATGCAAACTGACACCTAATTCCCGTCCTTGACAAGAGCTCGCCAACAAGGCGAAACAGGTTTTACATCCCATGTATTACTCGTTGGAGTACATGACCAAGGGCAAGATGTATCGTTCCGATTCTTGCGAAATTCGTGAACATACAATGGCATGTTTGTTTTACATTTTCAGGGATCTCCAGCCACGGCGGATAGGTAAGTATCCATTTTCCCAATTCGTTGGAAGTAAAAAAAAAATGTTAGAACTATTTCAATCATTATGTCTGAAAAGAGGCATCGAATTTTCAAATTCATAGACATCCACAATTGAAATTGGGAGGTTGTCTAAACATGCATGTGCATCATAAACCCCATTTGGAGGAAATTTTTTTGGAGAAAACAAAAGGGATTTTTTCCAAATACATATTGTTCAAAACATTTAAAAGGATGTTTTTTCAAAAGACGATAGGTAAAGCCTAAATCCAAAACACGTCCTATATACACTTGAGAGAGGAGTGGAGCGGATCAGATAGCAAAATCTGGAACTACGGAAGTATGGATTATTCGCTGTAATTACATAGATTGGGACGATGGAGGCATTCGTTTCATATCCCCAAACACTACAGGTGACCATTGACAACCCCTTTGAACGGCGGTTTTCATTCCTAACCCTATCAAGAACCACCCCACATCTGGGAAAAATGGAGGTAAGTCTAGCAGCATCAGGAGAAAATGGTTAGAAATTTTCTTGCTCGGACTAACATTAATCTTTGTGTGTTGTTTATATGGTAATCCAAGTGCCATAGGATGACGAGAAGCATTCATTTCTCTATCCCACACACCATATCCTTTGCACAACCAAGTTGAGCCTGTAAAATTCATTTCATAAACCCGTTGGTGATCATTGTACATTCCAAGGTGGATGCAGCACCACTTCAGAAACAGAGGAGTTCAAGACTTAGGGATTACGAAGAAAATTCCTGGGTTGATGTTTAAAGCGTGTTTAGACTTCCGGTTATAGGTCTAACATGGTCCCCTAAAGATGAGAAAAAGCGAGATTTCAAAAATGAATGACAAAAAAATGAATGAAAAACCCCCAGCATCAAGAAAAAGCAAAGGGCCGGGTAAAAGCAAGGCCGATGCTCATGTAAGCTATTTGATTGATCCCCAGTGGAGCCTGGTCGGGAAAAGAGAAAATCCCTAAAGGACTAGGATCAAAAGGGCTGCTCCCCAAATGGCGTCAAGCGCGGAGCAAAGATATAGAGAGAATTATCGGTCTCTGAATGCAACAAGAGACGCTCTTTGAAGAGCTGGTGCACACCTCAAAAATAGGTTGCACACCTCAAAGACTAAAGGTGCAGAAAGGAAAGGACAGGTGGCAAATTAGCAATGATCACCAATGTCAAACCCTTCACGAATTCTGGGCCAAAAATAAGCCTTTTTCGATCCTCAATCCTACCAACGTCATGACCCTGAAATAGTCTTCTCTGACTAAGACACTTGGGTTAACGTATAGCTTACTCGAAGAAGTACGAGCATGACTATTTCTTTCTCATTTTGCAAGGTTCTTGACTTGTAAACCCGGAGCAGATGGTGAGAACATTCATTCAATGGCCTCGACTCCAAAGCGGGTCCCCCTTGGAAATCGGTGTCCAAGCCTAACATTACGGTCCCGTGGAAGACCTCCTAACCGATCGAAATGTACGCGCTGCGAATGATCCTAAAACCCAAGCACAGGTTAGTAGGAAGTTGAGCGCATTCCTTACAAAAGACCATTATCACAGAGCGGTGATGAGCCCTCTTGGATGAGAAATTCTCCAATAGATGTTTTGAACAAACTCTTTTTGGAAATTTCAAATTGTTTGATCCAGATTTGCCGCGCAAGGAATTTGTGATCACATCTGTATGTTGCAAGAATGTTTTGGATAACCTCCAGCATCAAAATGCACATTTCATGACTAAAACTTAAGTCATAAAATTTTGTCAGTTGGACAATTGTTGTCTTCCCAAAGATTACTAACATTTTCTTGGTGAAGAAAATTCTTTCAGGTTTAAACTTTTGCAGAATCTTTGGAAACCCCAAATCCCAAAAGAACCTATGCCCCGTGAAAGGGAGTACTTACATTTGATATCTCTGCAGGATTTTTGGTAACCCCAGATCCCGGATGAATATTTTACTCCGTGAAGTGGAGTACGCAGGCTTAAGCTTCTACAGGATTTCGTGGAGAACCCATGATCCCAGAAGGATGCCCTGCTCTGTCAAGAAGAGCTTATAGGGTCATGTTTTGCAGGATCCCTGGAGAACCCAGGTCCCAAACTGATACCCTTTAATGAAAAGTTTGCAGCTTTCTGCTTTCTGCAGGATAATTGGAGTCCCCAGATCCTAGAAAGGTACCTCGCATGTCGAAAGGACAATTCAGCCTTCTGCGAGATTTCAGGTAACCCCTAAATCCTAGAATGGTCATCAGGTGAACTTAAAGTTAGGTAAACCTTCCAAAAGAGACCTCAATGAGTCGTCTGTAGGTAAAGCCTTTTAGTAGGCAAACCTTTTCCAAGACCGATCTACGGAACGATCGGGTCTTTGACTAGTCACAACAAGATAGGGTATGTCAACCTTTAGGTGAAGCCTTTTAACAGGCAAGACTTTTCCTAGACCGATCTACAGAATGATCGAGTCTCTGACTACTCCCCAACCAGACAGGGTATGTCAGCCTTAGATTCTTGTCAATTTGGAGTCAACTCATGGTAGATACCGCCAGAAAGGTCAACGTGAGGTAGATACCGCTTGAAGGATCAAACCAAGGTAGAAACCGCCTGAAGGGTCAAACCAAGGTAGAAACCGCCTGAAGGGTCAAACCAAGGTAGAAACCGCCTGAAGGGTCAAACCAAGGTAGATACCGCCAGAAGGGTCAACACAAGGTAGAAACCGTCTGAATGGTCAACTCATGATAGATACCGCCAGAAGGGTCAACACGAGATAGATACCGCCTAACGGGTCAAACCACGGTAGATACCGCCAGAAGGGTCAACACAAGGTAGAAACCGCCTGAAGGGTCAACTCAGGGTAGATACCGCCAGAAGGGTCAACACGAGGTAGATACCGCCTAAAGGGTCAAACCAAGGTAGAAACCGCCTGAATGGTCAAACCAAGGTAGATACCGCCAGAAGGGTCAAAACAAGGTAAAAACCGCCTGAAGGGTCAACTCATTGGTAGATACCGCCATAATGATCGACACAAAGGCTCGATCCACCATACGGATCAAAATCCTTGGCAAATCCCAAAGCGTGGGATGCGCCATCCTTAGGTTCCTACCAGTTAGGAATCCCATAATGGTATGACCTACCATACAGGTCAGAGCTTAATCTCTCTAGAATATTCTCAATGACGAGTCCTAGGTATCTTCTTGAAAGTCATCGCAACCGGCAACATCCAACAGGTGAGCTTCAGGTAAGCCTCTCTCATCCCGGCCCAGGTCCAGATTATCAGAGTAAACCGGAGATTAATTTGAGCTTTTAAAGTCTTAAGGAATCAGGTGCCATCTTGTCTTTGAAAGCAACCTCTGTGAGCTCACTCTCAAAGAGGGGCAGCTGTTGACACCTGATTTTGACCATTTGTTATTGTGGTGTTTATTTAAAAATAATAATTAAAAATATCAAAAAAAGGTCATAAAATCATAAAATCAACTTTGGAAGCCTTGGCCTAGCCTCAAGAACCAATTTCGAACGAAAAATATTTTTGGTATTTTTTAATATTTTCGAATTTATTTAATTATAAAATACCCAAAAAATCATAAAAATACCTTTCGTGGTCAGGAAAATACACAAAAATAGTCAATAATTTTTTTTAATTCCCTCTTCAAGTTTGTCACATCAAATATTGAAAATTTGGCTTGGGTTAGTATGTTCCTTCACAAACATAAAGGCTTAATTGCACAATTTTAAAGATTTTAATTCGTGTTCTAAAGATTTGCAGTGTAATTGGGTCAATTTGCCCTCCAATTTGATTAATTTTAACCAAAAAGGCATAATTGCATAATTTTCTTTCAATTTCGTCCCCGATTTCACAAATTTTGAAATTAAATTTCATACGAGCATACCCATTAAAATTAAACGCCTCTATCCTATAGCTTTCATCACGCCGAATCCATTGGTGGCCTCAATTCAGGCTAATTAAATCGTTTGGACCCTCGATTAAGCGAAAATCAATTTCGGATCCTAAGGGCAATTTGGGGTTTTCACTAAATTTCAATCCATTGATTCGCGAAAATACCCATATTTGATAGAAAACATGTCAAGGAGTTCGATTATGGCATCAATTTCATGAAAAGAATACGATTTAGGGGCTTAATTAGACAAGGGGAATCGAACCGGGCCGGTCGGGTCAGACCCGACCCCACCCGATCCGAACCGGGTCTGCAACTCAGTTGCAGACCCGCGTTGGATGTCTGCCGAAAGAAGAACAAAAAAAAGGGGATGGTGGGGATCGGTTTTTTGAAGAAAAGCGAGGAACAACAAATCGTGGGGGTCAAAAGTAGAAATAGATGCCCGATTTTTGTGGATCGGGGGACACTAGAGAGCCGAGAGAGAGAGAGAGAGAGTTCGGCGAGAGAGGGAGAGAGGATTTTTCAAGCGAGCTCGAGCTGAAACCGAGGGGAAAACGGCTATACAGGGGTTTCAAGGGTAAATTTTTCCCGAATTATTCAAAATCACGATTCTGCCCCTCATGGGCGAATCATGTCCAAATCATTCTTAATCCTTGATTGATATTTCTCTAGGCTAATAGGGCCTCATTAGGGATGCCATGCTGCTTTCATGTGTTTTATTCGCATGTACTGGATCCTTGATTTGCGCACTTATTTCTATTGATTGTGATTGATAGGGTAGCATTTCCCATCTGCATGAACTCCTAGATTTAGGATATGCACCCCACTCGTCCGTATGAAATCCTAGGATCAGATAAACCATTCAGCTTAGGTACCGAAAGGGCGTCAACTCTGACAGTTGGCGTAACTAAGTCCCCGAACCCACTTCTCTGGTTTCCGCAGAATCGAATAGACCACTCCCAACTATTCGATAGGGTTTCCGATCGTACCCTCCACGAAACGATTGGTGGCAACTCCTTGGCATGTACACTCATCACATGTCACTAGACCGCACTGAAGGTCGATCACGTATATCCAGCAGTTGCGATTTGGGTAATGGACCTTGGGAGAGGCCCGTGTCCGATCATACAACATCGGACGGCCCATTAACCCTCACTAGTCATACACGGGCGCTCGTGGGAGGGTCGCGACAGACTGGCGACTCCGCTGGGGATCGAACCCAGAATCTCTGGTTTCGCAGACCAGAGGACTTGAGCCGATTAAAAAGTTGTTTGGTTTATCTAACCTTATTTTCTGCAGATGCTCTCGAAGGTGAGGTACGTACACTAACTATTGTGTTAGATGTTTTTGCAGATTGGAGAAATAAGGGGTGGCGTGATTGTTGACATCTTTCCTGCAGGTTGGAGTTGGGAATGTATGTTTATTTTTATGCACATATTGAAGCGGTGTTTTGATACAAACTATTGTGCATGACTTTGCATTGTGATGATCACGACACATTGCACACATTGGCGGTCAAACCCCGACTGCAACCACCTCTAGGTTACCTTGGATAGGGAAAGGGTGCAAAAATGATCTTATGTTTGATGGTACTTGAGACTTTCGTATTTGTTCCCGCCTACCATCTGCATTGGCGATATCTAGCCCTCTTGGGTGGGTACCCTTGGGGAGGAATCTACCTCATGTGGATCGTGGGAGCCTGAGCCGTAGGTTCCTCACATGATTTTCGATTTTTAGAGTATACCCACTTGTCTCATGCGTATGTCTGTGAGAGGTTGGTATACCTAAAACCAAAAAAAAAAAAATCCCACTGATCACTGTAAGTGTGACTTCTCTCTCTACTTGTTCACTTCCTAGTGAAATTTCATGATAGAAAATTCATGGAAATCAACCGAATGCCCTGGGTGTTTGAGTTTACAAATGAAGGTTTTTGACAAAGAATTTTAGATACAAAAGTGGGAATACTTCTAAGCCGTCCCTACGGAATAGATGGTTCATCCAAACTTTCAATCATGGATTAAGATGACATTTCTTTTTGTCTAAAATTCTTCCAATTCAAGATTTTGGGGCATAAAGTTAAGACCATGTTTGCAATCACATTTTGTGTAGTGAGTTCTTAAAACAAAGATCACATGATTTTCACAAGAAAAATGTCACAAAGCAATCTTTCAAGATTAATGCCCCCATTTGCGTATTAAACGTTTGGAAATTAAATGGGTGTTTGATTGATGACCATGGATCGATCTTTTAATGACGTCTCCTCTTATTTTGAAATCTTGACGGACATCAGATGCCCGTAAATAGGGATTATGGGATATGTATTGTCGTATTGCTTTCATTATAAGAGGCGACCTCATTAAGAGATGTATTTGCTATGTAAAATGCTAAGTGTGTCTCATTTCTGACAGGTTATACATGACAGACATTTATTGAAGAATTCTTCATCTAATCACATGCAAGATATGACCGAACAACGGTCAAAATGGGTGAAGGCCAATGATGCGAGACTTACTTTCCCTGTAACATGAAAGGAAATGCGCCTTCATCTGGCACCACCCATTGGGTTTCCAAAATAAGATGAATCGACTATGATAAGCCCGGAACAAGACAACGTGAAAAAGGGGCAACCCGATTTGGATCGACCTCTCTAAGTAAAAAAGGGTGTAGTCGTTCCAAATTAAATTGATTTGTTTAAACAATGACATGGTCACTCACACTTGCAGGTGATTATAAAAGATGAATGAGGATCGTTAAGGAACATTCCTTCGTCTCTGATGCTCAAAGTGATGGGAGCTGAGGAAATATACTCTGGGGATAGTAAATCTGTGATCGTTTCAATTAGAGCTTTTTGTGCAACAATTGACGTATTCCTTCCTCATGTCATGTAGGTGAAATAAAAGAATTGTGTGAGGTCGACACTTGTCCCTTTAAAGAAGACTCAATTGTGGACCCTCAAAACTAGAGGCCAATGTGACATGGCATGATCGCCAATTAAAGCGCGTCTCAAAGAGGATGAAGAAAACTGAATGCTTATTTGCGGAGCAACACTTCAAGATTGAAATGCATCAATAGAGCAAAAGTGTCGAAAGATCACCCAACCTCAAGAAGGAGAGTAACAGAACCCAAAAAGTGTCGAACATCGTGCAACATCAAAGGCCGAGACCTTCGGATAATTACGATGAAGTTTTATCCTCTGATGTCACAAAAGGGAGTACATTGTTCCTTATTCTGATTCCATTTCATACAAATGACTGAGATATTTCTCTTTCATATACAGAGAATGATAGTTGAAGACATGTGTCAGAATAGATCGAAGAATGTCAAACGCCAAAATCACCTGACTTGGAAGTGATTGACTCAACCAACAGCGAAGGCGTTAGCACGATACAATGGAGCTTCATATGGCTAAATTAGCTAACTCAAGGTGGAGTACTCAGTTGCTGGAGGCAAATCATTTCCCTATCCAGAAAACATGCCAAAGCCGAAGACATCAGATTCATCATAGTGATACATGGGGCGAGTCCTTGAAATGATGGTTATCACTCATGGAACGTAATGGAATGAAATCCATCCATTGAGTACAAAAAGCGTTTCTCCATAGCAACAACGCTTCCAAGAAGAACAATGCCAAGCCATCCCTCTTGGTAAAAAAAAGGGCGTATCGTTCCTAAATAAGTTTCAATCAGATGTGGAAATAATATTTCCTATCTTTTTCCTCTCAGGTGATAAACAGAGTCAAGACACCCAAGAAGCAACGACTTCAAATGGCAGAACAGGGAGTACCCATTTTTCATATCATCTCACACATGCATTTAGGATAGATGATTTCAAAAGCGTCATAATGGCTCAAATTGTGAGCAAAATTCTCGAGAAAACTTGAAAAAGTTTCTTAACAATTAAAAGTCTCATTGAAAAGAGCATTCGAAAAGAAAGAATTCAAACTTTATAGATTGACATGCTTGATAAGAAATGCTCTCTGTGAATAGAGTGAAAGGCACAAATCCATTTTTCGTTGCAAACACGAATCATCTTAGATCACTTGCATCATACATATCATGCATGCATCATTTATATGCATATTATTCCTTGAAAGATGTCGACAGGTCAAGGCAAAAGAATCCAAATGAAAGGGAAATGCCAAGACCCATGGAACGAAGGGTAAATTGTATCAATTCCAATTGCCCATTTTGTATGATGTTCAGACACGAACCTTCTTTCCTTTGATAGGGAAATATCAAATAGTTCAATGGCAACTATGATGGCTGATATTAAGGTAATGCCGGAAGCCTCCCAAGCCAGACAGACAGTAGTTCCTAACAACTCAAGTCCATCACTTGCACCCGATATAGCTGATAAAGAAACGACAGGAGATACCCAACATACAGAGGAAGATGTCCGTATGCCAAACATCTAGTCACAACGAAAAGCACCCCCTATTGTTGTTGTCAACCTCGAGAAGAAAAAAAGGGAAACCAGACTGTAAAAGCCAAAGTGGAGGCTAAGAGATCAGCCAAGATTAAAGAATGTTTAAGCAGCCAGGGCTATAAGTTGGCCCGTTTCGACAAGATATCTCCCTTCGCTGAGGTGGAGACCCTCCTGACTATAAGGAACCGGACTTCGTAAGGAAGTATAATGGGACAAGCTGTCCACGCGCTCACCTCAAATATTATCTGCGCAAGATGGCGCACTATTCGGATTATATTTCACTGTTGATGAACACGTTCTAAGAGAGTTTGGCTGGCACCGCTCTGGCTTGGTTCATAGAGCTAAACCTAGAAGATTATGACGGCTGGGAGGATCTTGTAGAAGACTTCCTCAGACAGTACAAGTTCAACATGGCTACAGCCCCAACAAGAGAAGATCTTCTACGAACTTCAAAGGCGAGAGGTGAACTAATCAGGACATATGCCCAGAGGTGGCGAGCCTTGGCCACCCAAGTAAAGCCATCAATCCCAGAAGATGAGCTGATTGACTTATTCTTGAAGCACTCCCCTACGAGTACTTTGACAGGCTAAACACTTCCGGGTGTCAAACATTCGCACACTTGATTAAGGTTGCCGAAAGACTAGAATGGGCCTTAAGGGAAAGAAAGCCTCATGAAGCTTCTAGAAGGTAATACCCCTTTAAAAAGGAGAGAGAAGTCGGACTCGACATAGCATTTATACCAGATCCCCACAAGCCTAAGACGTTCGGCAATTCCAACCAAGCCAAAGGAGGATCGTCCTGGTCGACACCTAAAGTGCAAGAGCCTAGAAGAAAACAACCCCAGAAGCAATTCTCTCAGCTCCCAAGGCCTTTATCCAAGTTGCTCCCGATGCTGCTAGAGCAACATCTGGCGGCGAAAGAACCGCCTAGGGCAAACCCTATAAGGTATCCTGGCTTTGATGAGAGCCAGACCTGTGCCTACCATATGGGCGAGAGAGGGCATAATGTGGATAACTGTTATATCCTTAAGCTGAAGGTACAAGCTCAGATTGACAAGTCAGATTCTGAAATTTGACAACGTGGCTCCAAA
Organism: Rhodomyrtus psidioides; assembly: GCA_021437785.1. Lineage (NCBI taxonomy): Eukaryota > Viridiplantae > Streptophyta > Magnoliopsida > Myrtales > Myrtaceae > Rhodomyrtus > Rhodomyrtus psidioides. The sequence goes on from JAILYB010000055.1 coordinate 5,308,752, forward strand.
CGTACAAGAAAACTCGCTCCCTGATCATCAAGCAATTGGGACAATATTCACTAAAGATGAGGAAGACCACCTTAAGCTGAAGGTGGACATACCTAAGCTGACCAACATAATGGCGGTCGCTTCGCTATACCCAAAAGGAGGGGAGATCTCTGCTGACATGAAGAGACTATGTATCGCTAAGATGATGAGCTTGGGGATAATGTCCGATATTACTGATGAAGAATTCGAGGGAGTCGAAGCTTCTCTATCTTTGGAAGGAAGCCACTTCGTGATCAAAACTGAACGGGGTAGCACCTGGGACATCCCGCATGAGAATCTGGTAGATAATCTCGGGCCGGTCACTCAATCAGAAGAAGAATTCAAAAAGGATGAACTGGAAGCCAAGAGGCGAAGTCTAGCAGATCGCATATTCATGGCCAACGCACTAGAAATAGGTGAAATGGTAGACAACCTGGGTAATGATTCTAGAGGGTACAACTTTAAAGTGAAGTACTCCGCTCCCCCTAACTTCTATCAGAGAATGGAGGATATTATATCAGACGGATGGGGAGGCATGGATAATCCCATTTGACTGGAAAAGCCTTTTTCGAAAGAGCCTGAGTCATCACTTAACCAGATGAGGGTTACTAAGCTTGGCACGAAAGCAGTATGCCGAAACAAAGAGATCAAAGGATCAACAACAGGGTTCAGCTGAATTATTCGAAAGAAAAAGAGAATACCCGAGATCCGCAAACATCAGTAGTACTAGGTGACGACGACCGACATTATCGACTGAGAGACGAAATCTTTTCAAGAGACCTTGACAACACTATGTCAATGATTGAAACCGCTACGACTGTGGTAATTAAACTGGAAAAGCTTGACAGCTTGAATAAGGTAGAAGATTGCCTAGTCAAGCCTATTTTGATTCGATTGCCGGAAGAGGAAGAAGACGGCACAGCTGAACCAGAGATGTCTTATCAGACGACAGTAACTATAAAAGTCCCTAAGGGAATGGAATGCCTTTGAGGAATCAACGCCTCCTACTTCGGAAGAGCCGGTTACTGTTAATTTGGGGGATACTGAAAATATCAAAGAAGTCAAGATCGGTGGACATTTATCCCGAGATGAAAGACTCAGGTTCACAAAATTACTGAGAAGGTCATGCGACAAATTTCAAAGATGTCGAGCTACCAAGAGGTAGATAAAAGTGATCAAAGATCCAGATGGTTGAGATAAATAACCAAAACCAGCAAAGAATGTTCATTAGGGCAAGCCCCTCATTTCCTGTCGAGAGACCAAGCTGGGGGCAAGATGCTCGTGTGCCACCAAGATAGCATATTGGAGCAAGTTATCAAGCCCCAAAGATGACAAATGTCAAGACAGGCCCTACTGGGGCAAAGCAACCGAAAGAGACGATTTCCTTGATCAACGAAAATGCAATACCTCAAAGGGAGTATCATATTCCTTGGTGATTTATGTAAAGTTAAACATGGATGAATACTCATTGCTTGATGTACAGGTACAAAGACCTCTTCAAATAGGATTGGAAATCGTCAAATGATATGAAAAATGCTAAGGCATTTGGCCAAGGTAAACGTCGCACAACTGGGGCAAATGGATTGTTGATGTTATCAACACCTTCAAGCATGAATGGAGGGATTCGACGAATGTTGTCCATATCAACATACGATATTGGAATGGACTCAATCAAGAGAGAAATGTCGACAATCGACAAAAGAAGGGTAGTTGAGTGTCGTATCCAATTTACTCATCTTTCTTGCATTTTCTAATGCAGAACCATTTCTTTCTGTGGCAGAATACGCCGTTAGGACATTATCATGGGTCCAATAAAGAGGAGAACATCACAAGGATGGTCACAAGTGACAAGATACATGGAGCAAACGACTTTCTCAAGCATTGGAAGGAGGACACTTCAAAGGTGAAAAGTAAGGTGAAGATCCAAGTAAGAGATAACCCAAATTGGACAGGGTATTGCATGAAAATGCAAAAATGAACAGAGCCATTTAGCTGGGGCAACATTACCTAGCCACGACAAGCCACGCCTAACTGGGGTAAGCGAATCATCTACGCGACCGAATGGAAAAGTGGCATTTCATTCCAAGCAAGATCAATGAACGTGATTGAAGAATCGTTCACATCAGAGTCAAACCTCAAGATACGAACTTGAGTGAAGGGTAACTTTGTGTCGTTCTAATTTGGTCCTCAATGATCTTTCTCCTAATATGAATTTGCCCTAATTTCAATAGAAAATTATTGGCATTCAAAAGGACTCAGAGGGAAAGAACTCGCCGACTCAACTTCAAGGCGAGATGATCTTTTGGAGATAACGGCTTCGGAAGTCAAGCATTCAAGAAATGATCTTTGGCTATGAGATCAAGTGGAGGGTAAAAAGTATCGCTTCCACACCACATGCTTTAGCATACATTTTGATAAAAATTCATTTTTCCTTGAAGAAGGAACTCCGAAGAATGGCATGGGGCACGTTCCAAAGATGAATGAAGCCATCGAGCAGGATTCATTGCCCCAATCAGACGAAGACGTCATCGCCGTAGGTCGAAATGGCCGTTTTCTATAATCTACATATTGGCATTCAGATTGGAATGGATGATCAAGAGGACTTACTATCGTGGTGGTCAGGTGCACGTCCTTTTTCTCCAAAGACTGAGAATTTCAAGAAATTTTAGAACAACTTAACCATCTTGTGTTGTTAAGAAAAATGCAGATTTTCATGAATCTATCCACTTCCATTGGAGTGCATGATCAAGAGTAAGGTGTATCGTTCTAATTTTCTGAAAATTCGAGAGCATACATCGACATATTCCTTTTATGTTTTTCAGGGATCCCTAGCCACGCTGGGCAGGTAAGTATTCATTTCCCAATCTCTTAGGTTTTAAGACAGTCAGAATCCTTATTGCTAGAATTTGAAGGCTTTTTGGAATCTAGCATACATTCAAAGCTCATGTCAAGAAAGACGCAAAATTCTCACAGTCATGTCATTGGCATTCATGTTTAGATCTGGAGGTTATCTGAACATGATTGAAATATACATTGTGCATCATAAACCCCCTTTTGAGGGTAAGTTTTGGGAGAAAGCGAAATGAACTTTTCCAACAAGAGTTGTTTAGAACTGTTTAAAAGGATGTTTCCTCAGACAAGAGGCAAGCTGGATCCAAACACGTCCTATACACACTTGAGAGATGAGTGGAGTGGTAAGGACAGCAAGACATTGACCTACGGAAGTAGGGGTTATTCGCAGTGATTACATGGATCGAGACGACGGAGGCATTCGTTTCTCTATCATAAACACTACAGATGACCATTGATAACCCTTTGAACGGCGGTTTCATTCTATACCCCTGTCAAGAACCACCCCACAGTGGGGCAAACTGGAGGTACGTCCAGCGGTATCAGGAGGTAAATAGTTAGAAATTCTCTTGCTCAGACTTGCATCAATCTTCGTGTGTTGCTTGTAATTTTAACTTCTATGGTAGTTCAAGTGCTTTAGGATGACGAAAAGCATTTGTTTCTCTATCATATACACTTTTACTCTTTGTACAGCCCAGTTGAGCCTATACGTTCGTTTCACAAACCCGTTGGTGATTATTGCATATTCCAAGGTGGAAGCGACGTCACTTCAAGAGCGGAAGAGTTCAAAATTTATGAAAAATTCCTGGACTAATGTTTGAGTGCTGAGATTCAATTTGTACATCTAGCACACTCATTTGAAAATCCTGATTCCAAAAAAAAACGGGATTTCAACAAAAAAAAAAAGAAAGAGAGAAAAATTCGATCCTGGGCATCAAGAAAAAGCAAAGTGCCTGGTAAAAGTAGGGCCAATGCCCGTCCAAATACTTGTACGCTTGTGAATCATGTGTTTGATCTTGTAAATGCCAAAAGATGGCATGATACTTTTGTATAGGTCACTAGTGAGATCTGATTGTAAAAGAAAATCCCAAGGAAGCTGGACAGCAAAGGATACTCCCAGATTATGTCACATTCAGATTATGAAAGCATAGACAAGATGTTGACGCCGTCTCAACATGAGAGAGATATGTTCTCTAAAGACAAACGTGCGCTTCGAAGGCTGACAAAGCTCTTCAAAGACTATCAATGCACTTCAAAGACTGAAGACGCTCTTTGAACCAGAAGGGGCAAGATGACGGCAAACTTGCAGTGATCACCAATGTTAAACCCTTCACATATTCTGAGCCAAAAACAAGCCTTTTTTGGTCCCCAATCCTACCTACGTTACAACCCTGAAAAGCCTTTTCTGATTAAGGCACTTGGATTGACATAGGGTTTAATGTCTAAGCTTAGCTCGAGAAAGTTCGAGCAAGATTATTTCTTTCTCATTTTGCAGGTTTCTTGATTTGTAAACCTAGAGCAGACATTGAAGACTTCTCTTCGAAAGCCTTGACTTGCACGCAAGTCCCCCTTTGAAAACCGTTGACCAAGCCCAACATTATGGTCCCTTGGAAGTTCTCCTGATCGATCGAGGTGTATTCACTGCGAATGATCCTGAACCTTAGGCGCAGGTTTGATAGGAAATTCGAGTGCATTCTTGGTGAAAGACCATTATCTCAAAAACGGTGAGAAGTCCTTTTTGATGAGAATACTCCAATGGACGTTTTAACCAAACTCCTGTGGATAATTTCAGATTGTTTGATTCAAACTTTCCTCACAAGGGATTTTTGATCACTTCCATATGTCGCAAGGTGTTTTGGATAACCTCCAGCATCGTAATGCATTCATTGAAATTTCTCATGACTATAATATAAGTCATAAAGTGCTGTCAGTTTGACATTAAAGACCATTGATGTGCCTTTGGTAAGAAAATTTTTAGATTGGAGCTTCTGCAAGATTCTTGATGACCTTAGCTCCTAAAACGGCTTGTATCACTCTTGGTGAGAAACGTTTAACATGTCTAAACTTCTGCAGAATTCCTGGCAAGCCCAGACCTCAGTAGAACACAACCTCTCTTGGTAAGAAAGAGTTTACATGTTCAAGCTTCTGTAGGACCCCTGGTATCCCCATACCTCAGAATGCTACTTCTTTTGTGAAGAATAACTTTCAAGTTCAAGCTTCTGCAGGATTCCTGGTAATCCCAGATCTCATAAGAACACAACCTCTCTTGGACTTGTGGTAACCCTAGGTCCCAGAATGACACATTTCTCTGAGAAGAAGAGTTTATATGATTAAGCTTCTGACGGATTCCTGGTAACCCCGGATCTCAGAATGCTATTGTTCTTGGTTAAACTTCTATAGGAATCATGGTAACCCCAGATTCTAGAAGGATGCCTTGCTCTGTGAAGAAGAGCTTTCAAGTTTATTTTCCTGCAAGATCCCTGGTAATTCCATATCTCAGGAAAACACATTCTTATGAACAATTTTGTAGGTTTGAGCTTTCTGCAGGATACCTGGAGTCTCCAGATCCCAGAATGTCACTTCCAATGTCAAAAGGACAATCTCTGAAATCATCCCTATGTGAGATTTCAAATTTATAGGTTGGAGCTTTCTGCAGGATACCTGGAGTCCCCAGATCTCAGAATGTCACCTCCAATGTCAAAAGGACAATCTCCGAAATCATCTCTCTGTGAGATTTCAAATTTTGTAGGTTTGATCTTTCTGCAGGATACCTGGAGTCCCCAAATCCCAGAATGTCACCTCCCATGTCAAAAGGACAATGTTTGAAATTATCTCCCTATGTGAGATTACAGTATTACAGGTTTGATCTTTCTGCAGGATGTCTAGAGTACCCAGATCCCAGAATGTCACCTCCCATGTCAAGAAGACAATATTCAGAAATCATCTCTCCATGAGATCCCAGTGTTACAGGTTGGAACTTTCTGGAGGATACTTGGAGCTTCCAGATCCAAGAATGTCACCTTCAATGTCGAAAGGACAATATTAAAAAAAATTAAAAATATCAAAAAAAGGTCATAAAATCATAAAATCAACTTTGGAAGCCTTGGCCTAGCCTCAGGAACCAATTTCGAACAAAAAATATTTTTGGTATTTTTTAATATTTTTCGAATTTATTTAATTATAAAAATACCCAAAAAATCATAAAAATACACAAAAATAGTCAATAATTTTTTTTAATTCCCTCTTCAAGTTTGTCACTTCAAATATTGAAAATTCGGCTTGGGTTAGTATGTTCCTTCACAAACATAAAGGCTTAATTACACAATTTTAAAAATTTTAATTCGTGTTCTAAAGATTTACAGTGTAATTGGGTCAATTTGCCCTCCAATTTGATTAATTTTAACCAAAAAGGCTTAATTGCATAATTTTCTTTCAATTTCGTCCCTGATTTCACAAATTTTGAAATTAAATTTCATACGAGCATACCCATTAAAATTAAACGCCTCTATCCTATAGCTTTCATCACGTCGAATCCATTGGTGGCCTCAATTCAGGCTAATTAAATCGTTTGGACCCTCGATTAAGCGAAAATCAATTTCGGATCCTAAGGGCAATTTGGGGTTTTCACTAAATTTCAATCAATTGATTCGCGAAAATACCCATATTTGATAGAAAACATGTCAAGGAGTCCGATTATGGCATCAATTTCATGAAAAGAATACGATTTGGGGCTTAATTAGACAAGGGGAATCGAACCGGGCCGATTGGGTCAGACCCGACCCGACCCGGTCCGAACCGGGTCTGCAACTCAGTTGCAGACCCGCGTTGGATGCGCGCCGAAAGAAGAACAAAAAAAGGGGATGGTGGGGATCGGTTTTTGAAGAAAAGCGAGGAACAACAAATCGTGGGGGACAAAAGTAGAAATAAATGCCCGATTTTTGTGGATCGGGGGACACCAGAGAGCCGAGAGAGAGAGAGAGAGTTCGGCGAGAGAGGGAGAGAGGATTTTTCAAGCGAGCTCGAGCTGAAACCGAGGGAAAAACGGCCATACAGGGGTTTCAAGGGTAAATTTTCCCCGAATTATTCAAAATCACGATTCTGCCCCTCATGGGCGAATCATGTCCAAATCACTCTTAATCCTTGATTGATATTTCTCTAGGCTAATAGGGCCTCATTAGGGATGCCATGCTGCTTTCATGTGTTTTATTCGCATGTACTGGATCCTTGATTTGCGCACTTATTTCTATTGATTGTGATTGATAGGGTAGCATTTCCCATCTACATGAACTCCTAGATTTAGGATATGCACCCCATTGGTCCGTATGAAATCCTAGGATCAGATAAACCATTCAGCTTAGGTACCGAAAGGGCGTCAACTCTGACAGTTGGCGTAACTAAGTCCCCGAACCCACTTCTCTGGTTTCCGCAGAATCGAATAGACCACTCCCAACTATTCGATAGGGTTTCCGATCGTACCCTCCACGAAACGATTGGTGGCGACTCCTTGGCATGTACACTCATCACATGTCACTAGACCGCACTGAAGGTCGATCACGTATATCCAACAGTTGCGATTTGGGTAATGGACCTTGGGAGAGGCCCGTGTCCGATCATACGACATCGGACGGCCCATTAACCCTCACTAGTCATACACGGGCGAAATTGTCATTTTGATAAAAGGGACAGGACCCGAAAACCCAAGCCTAAGAATTGGTCGCCTACCTGACCCTAATTCTTACCTTGGCATTATCGGCCTTATCTCGCATACACAGCAGAGGCGACTTACCCCTAAAGGGTAATGTCGTCAAGTCTCGGAAGAACGGATAAGAAACCCCAAAAATAGGGTTGACCAGTTGTCTGTGGTCAATCCTCGATTTTTGGGGATTTCTGGAGTGTCTAGGATTTTTCCACATTTTTTTTTGGAATTTTCTGAAATTTTCTAGCATTTTTTTAATTTTCTAGGATTTTTCTGATTTTTTTTTATTTTTTTAAAATCATTTTCGGAATTTTTTTATTTAAAAAAAATGTTATTCGGGCCGGGTCGGGTGACCCGGCCCACGGGTGGACGGTCCGACCCGCTCGGACCTAACCCGAAACGGCGTCGTTTCCTAATTCCCGCAAGAATTTCAAATTCCCGCCTAAACTTGAACGGAGGGCCTAGATCTCACCACGTGGCGCGCTGACAACGGTTTGATCAAGAGGACGAATCGTACGGTTACGATTGAAGAGCTGGGTTGGATCACGACCGTCCGATCCACAGCGTTTTTTTTTTAATTTCCGAAAATCATTTTTATTTTCAAAAATTCGAGATCGTGACACGCGGCAGACTACCCACCGTCCGATCATTTTTTCGATTCGGTTATAACAACCGACGCTGACGTGGCTGCCACGTGGGCGCCACGTCAGCGTTGACTGGTCAACTCTCGTTGACCAATCAACCGTCTCGCCGTAGAAGATGACCGGCGCCGACTCTGTTTCGCCGGCGCCTCGTCGGAGGGCCATATCTCGGCCTTCCGACGTCCAAACTCGATCATTCCAACGCCATTCGACTCCCACGAATCTCCTCTACCACATATATCGCAATGAACATAGCAGAATCAAGTTTGGCAATCTCACCATCCTAGGCCGAAGCTAATCTCCGGCGAGAGTCCGCCCTAGCCATTTCTGACGATTTCTAAGCCTATCAATCAATCAAGAAGCATTATGGGAGATCGAAGAGACTTACCTGGCCATCGGTGAGCTTCGGTTTTGTCTAGAACGAGCCATGGAGCTCGCGACCGATCCGTCTTGGTTGGAGGCCGACTCGGCGATTTAGGCGATGAAATGACATGCAATGAAAAGCAAGAATGTTCAGTGAAGCGAGACAAACGTTTTGCAACAAATATCACAGCAAATGGATGACTCTATCTCAAGTTGCCATTAGAGGCCGAGTTCGAGCTCGAAGAGGTGTCTCGCCTTTTTTCGAGATCGGAGGCTGATCGAACGGGTTCGGAAGCTTCTTCAGAGCTCCAGGAAGTCGACGATGATGATTGCCAGCGTCGGTTTTGCTGAGGATGACCCGACGAAGCTTGCACAGGCAAGCTTCGGTCGCATCCCTCTCTCTCTCTCTCTCTCTCTCTCTCTCTCTCTCTCTCTCTCTCTCTCTCTCTCTCTCTCTCTCTCTCTCTCTCTCTCTTCGCGAGCTCCCTGTTCGCTCTCCCCCTCCTGCGTCCGTTGTTGAGCTCCTTTAACCGACTCCCCCTTTCAACAACCGAATCTCCTTCCCTTTTTCCCTCCTGCTCGTCATTCTGTTTTCGTTCTTTTTTTCCTTTCCCCTATGCGTGCGCGTAGAAGAAGAAGCCGAGCAAGCAGAGGGTGTTCTGCTTGGTTGACTGGGTTGACTGGTTCAGGTCAACCCGATCCAGTTGACCCAGTTCGATATTTTCCCCAAATTCAATGCCAAAATGAGCATGAATCACAAAATTGATCATGAAATCGGACTTTATGACACAAATTCCATCTGAAAGATGTAAATTATGGCTAAATTGGTTTTAATTTGTGTGAAAGCCCCAAATTTATGGCAGGATCTGAAATCGATTTTCGTCAAATTGAGGTTCCTAATGGACGAATCGACCCCAATTGAGCCCACCATTAGATTCAGGAGGTCGAATACTATAGGGAGGAAGCATTGGGATTTTATGGGTGTCCCTCAGAAAAGTTTAATTTCGGAATTGGCATAATAGGGACTAAAATGAAAAGATTTTTATGCAATTAGGTCCCTAAGGCCAAAATTGATCAAATCAGTGCACAATTGAACCAAATTGAAATGTCGGGTAATCAAGCTGAATGTCAAGATTCGGGAAATACAAAATATTGCAAATAAAAAGACTCAGAATATATTTTTTGACAAATTTAACCCTGTGTGTTACAAAGAAACACACAAAATTAAACTTTAATTTTGACTCTTGATGATGTCAAAATGACAAGGGATTTAAAAGAAAAATATTGACTATTTTCCTATATTTTTGTGACCTCAAATCCTATTTTTGTTGATTTTTCTAGTATTTTCCTATTTTCTAAAAATACTAAAAAATGTGAAAAAAATGAAAAATTATTTTTTGGTCAAGAATGGTTCCTTGGACTTGGCCAAGGCCACCGTGTGGCTTTGATCTTAAGACCGCCCTAGAACCGACTCTAAGCTCGTTTTTGTGTTTATTTTGCATTGAAAACCATCGAGAACGATGGCCGGAGCTTCGTCGGCCACCATTCGGATCGAGAGCTTGCACCGACGAAGTCAGCGGTCGCCAACCATCAATGGACCTCAGGTAAGCTTCTAAACCTCCATTGGATGCCATGTGATGGAATGAAATCGAGTTTAGACAACAAAAAAAAAAATTATGCAAATGGGCTCGCCGGCGCCGGTTTGAGGGGGTCTATTTAGGCCGTTTTCCGGCGTTGTTTTTGCCATGAAATGGTCGTGTGTTGGTCTGGATCTGATGAGGATTGATTTGGCGTCAAAATATGGAATTTTCACTGTTCATCGTCTTCCCTGGCGACCCTACAAGCGATCAACGGTTGACGTGGCATGCCACGTAGGCAGCCACGTCAGCTCGATGGGGCCGGGCCGATGTTTTAATAATAACCAGGATTGGACGGCCGTGGTTATGCCACGTGTCAAGATCCTGGCCTTTTAAAAAAATATATAATAAATGATTTTCAGATTAATAAATGATTTTCGAATAATAAATTAAAAAACGATCAGACGGTTGAGGATGCGCCAAGTGGCGCTCTGGGGATTGTCCGATCCATTTCAAGATCGGAGGCACCACGAGGGGCCACGTGGCGCATTCTGGACCATCTGATGGAGGATTTTCTGATGAATTATAAAATGAATAAAAAAATGTTAAAAAAATAGAAAAATCTCAAAGAATACAAAAACGATGTCGTTTAGACCGGTTTCGACCCGTAGGGTCGGGCCGGGCACCCGCGAGGCGTGGGCCGGGTCTGACCCGGCCAGAAAAATTTTAAAAAAATAATAAAATTAGAAAATAATAATAAATAAAAAATAATAATAATAAAAATCTAAAATTTCATTAAAAATTGAAAATCATTTAAAAATTCAAAACAAATTGGAAAAATTCAGCAAAAAATTCCAAAAAAATTCAAGAAAATAAGAAATGGCTATGGATGACCGGCCACGACCTGTTCTGGGTCTTTTGTCCTCGATCTTTCCAGAAATGACGATTTTGCCCTTCCGGCAAACCGACCTAAAAATAAATTCACAAAAATTTCAGAAAATAAAAAAAAATAGGAAATTGCCACAATCAACTGGCCAAGACTCATTTCGGGCGTCTTGACCCCGATCCTTTTGAAAAATGACGGTTTCGCCCTTTGGGCGAATCGTCTTCCAAAAATTGAAGAAAAATCCAGAAATTCCAAAAAATTCTAAAAAATGGGAAATGGCCACAATCAACTGGCCATGGAATATTTTGGGTGATTCGGTATCCAAACCTTCCAAAAATGACGATTTTGCCCTTCGGGCATATCATCCCCAAATCTTCCCATTTTACCTCTGGTCCTAAATCATACCTTCCCTAAGCTCTTATGGCTATAATAGGAAGCCCTTGACTTGATTTGGTGTGCATTGTTGTATTTATTTATGCACTCAATTACGCTTTCATTAAATTGATTGTGATTGATAGGACTAGTCTTCCAATCTGCATGAAACCTTGAATCAGACCTATCTCACCCTAAATTACGCCTGCATGAACTCTTAGTTAGGAAAAATCATTCGCGTTAGGTACCGAAAGGGCGTTGGTAATGACACCAGCGTAACCAAGTCCCCGAACTCAAAATCTCTAGTTCTGCAGAACTTATTCGATCTCTCCCAATTGGTTCGTAAGGTTTCCGGTCTACCCTCCAAGAAAGACCGGATGCTACTGCAAATGCATGCACACGTTGTACATGCCACCACGACCATACTGAAGGTCGACTACGCATACCTCCGTTGCGATTTGGGTATTGGGCCTTGGGAGAGGCCCGCGTCCGACCAGACAGGAGGGCCCATTAGCCCTCGAGAGCATCATATGGCGAACCTCGAGAGGGTAGCGACAACTGTTCATTTGCGCGGGGAGTCTTGAGGTTGAAGACGATGCAATGGTTGACCGGTTCGACCGGTCTGACCGGGCGGTCTGACCGGTCAGAACCGGTTCTAACATGATTTTTCGAAATTAACCCCAAATTGATGGAGAATTTTTGTAATTGAACATCGTAATCGAACTTAGGGCATGAGTATTACCTAGAAATATGATTTTGCCCAAAAGTTCACATCAATTTCTACGAAAACCCCAACTTTTCATTTAATTACAAATTGGGGATTATGCAATTGAAGGTTCAAATGACCAAATTGAACCAAATTACTTATGCCAATCAATTCAAAATGATGAAAACCATTGGGTAGCAAGTTTAATTTGCAATGATAGCCCTTGAATTGAAAGTAATTTCGATTATGCCCAATTTCAAGGACTAAAATGCAATTTTGTATGCAATTTGTGCAATTGGGTATTTTGTGTGAACAATTGGGCTAAATTGAAATAGGGGACAATCATATTGAATGTCAAGATCCTAAAAAATGCAAAAATTACAAATTAAAAGACTCAATTGATATTTTTTCTCAAATTCAATCATATGTGTAACAAAGGAACACCTACAATTGAATCTGATTTTGGATTTTTTGTGAGGTCAAAAATACAAGGGATTAAAAATAAAAATATTGGCTATTTTTTCATATTTGTTTGACCTCAAATGCTATTTTTCTTGATTTTTCTAGTAATTTTCTAATTTCCAAAAATACTAAAAAATGCGATAAATATGAAAAAATATTTTTTTTGGTCAAAAATGGTTCCTTAGGCTTGGCCAAGGCCACCAAAGTTGATTTTATAATTTTTTGACTTTTTATGAATTTTCTACGAATTTTCTAAGAAATTGCTAAAAAAGGGCTAATCCAAAATTAGGTGTCAACAGCTGCCCCTCTTTGAGAGGTTTCTCTCAAAGACAGGTGACATCTAAATCTAGATCGACTCTACTGGGGAAATAGAAAAATGGATCTTGACATTTAATTTTTCTTGTCCTGCTGGTGAATACTCTACCTTATCTTTGCCAATGTGAGAGAAAGAGAGGCGGGATAGAGATACTCACATGTTACTTACCTGCCTGATGCTCGTGCGGCATGCGCGGCGTATAGCGGGTTCAAGTAGATACCTAGGGGCTCGTCTCTTGAGCGTCCTAGGGCGGTTAAATTCTAGCCTTATGGTAGGCCGTACCAGAGTGTGATTCCTATGTTGACAGGAACCTGTGAATGACGCACCCAGTCTCTTAGGGATTGTTAGAAGTTTTGATCCGTATGGTGGATCAGACCATGAATAGGACTCCTCTCTGTTGGGAACCTATAGATGACACACCCGTTCTTTAGGGATTGTCGAATATTTTGATCCTTCAGGGAGATCAGGCCGAGAATAGGACTCATCTCTGCTAGGAACCTATGGATGACGCACCTATTCTTTAGGGATTGTCGAATATTTTGATCCTTCAGGGGATCAGGCCGAGAATAGGACTCCTATCTGCTAGGAACCTATGGATGACGCACCCGTTCTTTAGGGATTGTCGAACATTTTGATCCTTCAGGAGGATTAGGCCGAGAATAGGACTCCTCTCTGCTAGGAACCTATAGATGACGCACCCATTCTTTAGGGATTGTCGAACATTTTAATCTTTCAAGGGGATCAGGCCGATAATAAGACTCCACTCTGCTAAGAACCTATGGATGACGCACCCGTTTTTTAGGGATTGTCGAACATTTTGATCATTCAGGGGGATCAGGCCGAGAATAGGACTCCTCCCTGCTACGAACCTATGGATAACGCACCCGTTCTTTAGGGATTTGTTGACACCTGATTTTTGACCCAGCCTTTTTCATTTTTATTTTTGAAAAATCACAAAAAATTCATAAAAAAGTCAAAAAATTACAAAATAAACTTTGGTAGCCTTGGCCAAGCCCAAGGAACCATTCTTGACCAAAAAATAATTTTTCACATTTTTCATATTTTTTAGTATTTTTAGAAAATAGAAAAACACTTAAAAAATCAAGAAAAATAGAATTTGAGGTCACAAAATATGAAAAAATAGCCAATATTTTTTATTTTTAATCCCTTGTATTTTTGGCCTCACAAAAAATCCAAAATCAGATTCAATTTTAGGTGTTCCTTTGTAACCCGTACTATTGAATTTGAGAAAAAAAAATACCAATTGAGTCTTTTAATTTGCAGTTTTAGCATTTTCTAGGATCTTGACATTCAATCTAATTGTCCCCTATTTCAATTTGACCTAATTTCTCGGACAAGTTGTTCAATTGCAAAGATAATTGCATTTTAGTCCTTGAATTTGTGCATAATTGAAATTACTTCCAATTCGAGGGCTATCCTTATAAATTGAACATGCTACTCAATGATTTTTACCATTCTGAATCAATTGGGATGGGTAATTTGGCCCAATTTGGTCATTTGAGCCTTCAATTGCACAACCCCTAATTTTGCAATTAGATAGAAATTTGGGGTTTTATAGAAATTGAGGTGAAATTTTGGGCAAAACCACATTTTTGGATAAAATCCATGCCCTAAGCTCAATTCTGAAATTTAATTGCAAAAATTCCCAAAAGATTTGGATTAATTTTGAAAATCCCAATTTGGAACCGGTTCGGACCGGTCAGACCGCCGGTCCGACCGATCGAACCGGTCTGCTACAATGTCTTCTTCTTCCCCGAGAGTCTGCACAAATGAACAGTAAAATGCCGAACTTTGATGGCCAAATTGACGGATCAATCGGCGATAATCGAAGACACACTTCTGGGCGTTTGATTCCTTAGGACATTTCCCGTCGATTGGGACCAAAATGAGGATCAATGGTCGCCGGAGGGGAGAGTAATCGGACGGTCAATCTCGTAAGCCAGTAAAAGTCAAAACTCAGTGCAAATTCATGCTAAATTCGCACGAATTAGGAGCTGCTGAAGAAGTAAACGGACAAAAACGGGACACCCATTCCCTCCGTCGCCGTTTGGACCTAATGGCACGTGTAATCACGTGCCATTTCGAGTTCGTTGACCCTCCCGATTGGCGGCAAAGGCTTCTTGAAATCCAAAGAGCTATATAAGCTTGTGATAGTTTTCTGTTGAGGGGATTGGTCAATTCGGTTAGTGGAGGACGAGGAGAATCGAGAGCGAGAGAGAGAGAGAGCGCAAAACAGAGCTCGTTCTCCGACCCCCGTCGTCGAGAACTTGAGCTCAAATTGCAGAGCGCCGGTTAGGCCTTCCCAGGCCAAACCAAAGCTTCACGGTGCTGCTAGAAGGTCTCCCAGAGTCCCCGGAAGCAATCGTCGTCGCCCAAGCACGTGGAACCCGCGAGAATAGGTGAGTCGCAGTCCCGAGTTCTTCTTTGAGCATTCATGGCGATTCACGCATTTCTTGATCATTTATGCAATTAGTGTGTGCGTTTCATTCCCTGAACATCACTGACCATCGCTGCATCTTGGTTTTGCATTGATTTTGTTCGAACAACCTGAATCGAGTCTTCGAACTTAGCCTTCATAGCCAACCGCTGTTCATCCTTGCCTAGCCAAATCTGGGCCAAGCGAGCTCAATCGGAGCTCGAGGTAAGTCTTATAAACCCCCTCTGATGCTATTCTATGACTGGATTGCCATGATTTGTCACGAATCGAGCTATTGAATCTCCATGGCCGTACTCGACGCAGTGCATGATATTCGTGATTTAGTGATCGATGTGCTTCAATTCCCATATATATGAGATTGGATGATAAGATGAGTCGATTGCCGTTGGTCTCGCATGATTTCATCAAGAATCCACCGTCAGATCATCACCGGAGAAGCGCAGCCGTTCATTCCGCCGGGGTTGGGAGGTTGAAGATGAAGCTAACTTGGCGCGGTCAACCGATCAAACTCCCAGTTGGCATTCGGCCATTGGTCCACGTGTCTGTCGAGTCAGCTCGGCCGTTGGAGTTTGTTGTTTGAACAGGGAGATCCAACGGTCGAGGTTAATCGAGTCCAACAAATAGTGGCCGTCCGATTAGAAATTAGGATAATTCGAAAATGATTTTAAATCGAAAATAAAAAATGGTGGGAATGGCGCCGTATGGGTTATCCAGGAGGCGACGTCGTTCAGGTTAGTAGGATTGGACGGTTCAGATTAAGACTTAGGTTCTAATCGTAGCCGTAGGTTTAAGTAGTCTGATCAGACGGCGACGATCAAGTCTTCATCCAATCTGGACCGTAGGTTCTAGTAATCAGATCCAATGGGCACAGACTAGCCACGTGGTGCATTAGGGACCCTTGGATCAGATCCAAATAATTCGAAAAATAAAAAAAACTGGGACGACGTCGTTTTAGAGTTGTGGTCCGCGCGTGTTCGGGTCTGGGCCGGGTTCCGACCAGAGTGGGTCTGGTTGACCCGGTCCAAATCATATTTTTAAATAAAAAAAATCAGAAAATAATTTTAAAAATAAAAAAAATTTAAAAAAATTACAAAAATCTTAGAAAATCCAAAAAAAAAATGCCAGAAAATTCCAGAAAATTCCAAAAAATTGTGGAAAAATTGTGAAAAATCCTAGGTATTCTAGAAACTCCCAAAAATCGAGGGTTGACCACAGACAACTGGTCAACCCTATTTTTGGGGTTTCTTATCCGATCTTCCGAGACTTGACGACATTACCTTTTAAGGGTAAGTCGCCTTTGCTGTGTACGTATGATGAAATCGATAATGCCAAAGTAAGAATTAGGGTTGAGTAAGCGACCAATTCTTAGGTTTTGGTTTTTCGAGTCCCGCCCCTTTTCTCAAAATGACGATTTTGCCCCCTCAATGGGAAAATCATCTTTCTTGTCTCAATCGAGTTTTGAAAATTGCTTAAAGTTAGGGTTCGGGTCAGGTGGACGACCAGCCCTAATATTTAAGATTTTCAGTCCTCATCTTTGTCCAAAATGACGATTTTACCCTTCCGAGGGTAAAATCACTTTTAAATTCCAGAAAAATCCTGAAAATTCCCTAAAACTAGGAAATGGATTGGATTGATAGCCAATCCTATTTTCCCTGTCCTTTCACTTTCCAATTCATCGAAAATGACAGATTTACCCTTTCAAGGGTAAATTTTCCTCGAATTATTCAAAATCACGATTCTGCCCCTCATGGGCGAATCATGTCCAAATCACTCTTAATCCTTAATTGATATTTCTCTAGGCTAATAGGGCCTCATTAGGGATGCCATGCTGCTTTCATGTGTTTTATCCGCATGTACTGGATCCTTGATTTGCGCACTTATTTATATTGATTGTGATTAATAGGGTAGTATTTCCCGTCTGCATGAACTCCTAGATTTAGGATCTGTACCCCATTCGTCTGTATGAAATCCTAGGATCAGATAAACCATTCAGCTTAGGTACCGAAAGGGCGTCAACTCTGACAGTTGGCGTAACTAAGTCCCCGAACCAACTTCTCTGGTTTTCGCAGAATCGAATAGACCCCTCAAACCCTATTCGATAGGGTTTCCCGATCGTACCCTCCACGAAACGATTGGTGGCGACTCCTTGGCATGTACACTCATCACATATCATTAGACCGCACTGAAGGTCGATCATGTATATCCAGCAGTTGCGATTTGGGTAATGGACCTTGGGAGAGGCCCGTGTCCGATCATACAACATCGGACGGCCCATTAACCTTCGCTACCCATAGATGGCGCTCGAGGGAGGGTCGCGACAGACTGGCGACTCCACTGGGGAAGAATTCGAAACCAGAATCTCTGGTTTCGCAGACCAGGGGACTTGAGCTGATTAAAAAGTTGTTTGGTTTATCTGACCTTATTTTCTGCAGATGCTCTCAAAGGTGAGGTACGTACACTAACCATTGTGTTAGATGTTTTTGCAGATTGGAGAAATAAGGGGTGGAGTGATTGTTGACATTTTTTCCTGCAGGTTGGAGTTGGGAATGTATGTTTATTTTTATGCACATACTGAAGCGGTGTTTTGATACAAACTGATGTACATGACTTTGCATTGTGATGATCACGACACATTGCACACACTGGCGGTCAAACCCCGACTGCAACCACCCCTAGGTTACCTTAGATAGGGAAAGGGTGCGAAAAGGATCTTGTGTTTGATGGCACTTGAGACTTTCGTACTCGTTCCCGCTCACCATCTGCATTGGCGATGTCTAGCCCTCTTGGGTAGGTACCCTTGGGGAGGATTCTGCCTCGTGTGGATCGTGGGAGCCTGAGCCGTAGGTTCCTCACCTGATTTTTGATTTCTTAGAGTATACCCACTTGTCTCATGCGCATGTCTATGTATGGTTGGTATACCTAAAACCGCCCATTGATAAGAGGGGGACATTCCACATTCCCCCAGGTATGGTTGGTAAGGCATTTATTTCCGATGTACTTTACTACTCCCTGCTCCATAATATGACTCATACATTACATACATTCATATGCATTCACATCATGCAAATCGCTCAAGTGACTAATTGAAACAGCAATGGTAATAGGTTAGAATGTCGCTGTTCCCTAAGAGCTCGACAGAATTGGTGACCTTCGAATATCTGAGGAAAGTCACTCGCCCCGGACCAAACACAAGGCTACACTTCACTAGATTCGTGCATGGTCGGGAAATGACTGGACGTAAGCTAGGATATGCGGAAGACTGTCAAACCCGCTATTACGTTGATAACCTCAGATTCAAGCGACAAGCGGATGAGATGTTTAAAAATTATCTGGAGATGAAGAGGCAGCGTCGCAACCAGTTGGCCAGAGAGGCATATGCCCATCGGAAGGCTGAACTACTGGCCAGAGAAAGTGTGCCCATGGTCACTTTCTGGGGAAGAAAGAGGCGCCCCGCGACCAAGACAAAACCGAAGCGTATCACGCTCAAGAAGGCGAAACCCGAGAAGGCTCCTGAAGTCGTCGTACCGTGGACCAGAGAATGGCCAGAGGAACTACAGCCTCTCGACCAAAACACTGAAGACGACTCCCTTACACTTGATTAGAGGAAAACTCCCGACCAACTGTCATTTGGATAGACCTCTGGGAAAAGAGTGATTTGGATCCTCACATTCCAACGGTCTTTTACAGCTTTCTTGTTTGAAAGATCTCTGTTTACCTTTCTTCTATTAGGCATCTTCATTGTAATAAAAGTTCACTCCACTTTGTTCTTTTGATGTATTGACCAATGGAATGTGACGTTGCTATTTCCCTTAGTCACTGAGTAAACCTGACTAAATTGCATAATTCACTTCCTTGAAATTCAAATTAGGCTTTGAGTCAGGCTTTCAAGACCTGAAAAAGGTCCTAATTTCCATTTCTTCAATTGAACTATGCGATCGAGTTAGCTCATGCATACCTTATGACATCTGCATGTTCATACGATTAAAGTAATTTCTGACGATTGACTTTTCAAAATCATTTGCATATTTTAGACTTGATGGGAAAGAATGATATTCAAGTATTCAAAATCCCCCGGGCCGAACTCCAATCATGGTGGGACAGTATGGGCGAAGCCAGCCAAAAGTATGCTGAATCACGACTAGGATACCTACTGGACCTGCTGAAGACTGAGTGTCCACCTGCCTTTATTCAAGCCATAGCGCTCTGCTGGGATCCTACCACCGCTACATTTTGCATGGAAGGACTAGAGATTACTCCCACTATCGAGGAATACAGCGCCGTCATCGGAGTTGAGTTCACTCCTACGCTCGTCCGACCCCCTATAGGATTTGAACCCCTGAGTCAGGTGGCTGAATTCCTTGACACAGACCTGAATGAAGTCAAAGCAGATGCAAAAAGTAATTCTGGACGAGTCTCCTTATCTTTCCTTATAGATCGATTTTCTCGCCTCCCTGCTGCTAAAGGAACCAAATCTGGTAGAGCCTTTGTCTTGGCATTCTTTAGCTTTGTACTATTCCCGATCTCATCTGTCACCTTTGACCCTATCATGGCTGTAGTAGCTAGACAAGTCTGTTGTGGGTGGGATTACTCAAACATCCTCCTTGCCGAGACCTTCCTTTCCTTAAATCGCTTCAAGAAAAATAAAAAGGGAATCTTTAGAGCCTCTAGTGATCTTCTATATCTATGGTTCACTTCCCATGTCAGACAATTTCACATTCGCATGGGTTTCACTGAAATCAGCCCCGATGCACACCCTCTTAAAACCTTTGTCAGAACCCATACACGTGTTCCTAAGTTCAACTTTATAGAGTGGAAAAACTTCCTTAAAATCCTAAAACCCGAACAACTCCGATGGCGGATAAGGTTGCCAACGTTGAGCAAAGTCAGATTGACCTGCGATGACGGGGGTCCAGTCCCTTTGCTAGGATTCACGGGCGCTACCGCATACTATCCAAGGAGAGTGATTCGACATTTTGGAGCTCTACAGGAGATCCCTTCTCCACCACAACCTGGTATCTTTTCTTTTGACATACCAAGCAAGACTCTCATGGAGGAGGAGAAGAAACAGTTTGAAGCCAAGGTGACACCCATCATTCGCTCCTTGAAGAATTCGCAAGCCGAAAAAATAAGTTGGCCAGAAAACATGACTCATGAAGAAAATATTCATAGAGCCACTGCAGAATACATTCAGCACTTTAAAGCAACCATACGGAGCCTTGTCGAGCCATACGTACCCGAATACATCGTACCATATATACCTGGAATAGAGCCGTACGTATCCGAAGACATGGGACCGCTGCCATATTCAGAAGATGAAGAACCCCAGACTGAAGAGGGGAATCCATACTGGGATGATGAGGATACCTTAGACCTCAAGCGTCCTAGACTTGAATAGGCTATTCTGTCAAGTGTAAAATAAGCAAACATTGTGACACATTCTCATGCATTCTCATTTCTATATGATGCTATTTTGGGACACATGAGCATGAATATGAACATGTTTTGCGAATGCATAAAAACTGTCATCAGAAATTACGCTTCTTTTAATTTCATGAATTCTTATCAAAAAATGATTAAAAGAATTGCTTACATGAGGCTAAGGCTCACGAGGTAGTCCTTTTTCTCATCTACTGGTAAGAAGCATGCAACTAAAAGGATTAGCTGCTTCCTTTTGTCAAAAACAAAAGAAATACTCACTGGGAATCCTTCTGAAATAGGTACCCTCTCATCACGGAACTACCAACACATCGTTTCCGTACCCGCTTTAAGAATTGACTCAGCGTATGGGCATGTTGGAATCTCAGATGACCGCCTTAGCAACTATGATGGCCGACATTAAGGCCATGCTGGAGGCCACCCAAGCTAAACAAACCACAGCCCATAACCAGAACAACTCAGGCCCTTCTTCGGTACCTGATGTAGTAGATAGAGAGGTAACAAGGGATACCCAACATACAGAGGAGGATGTTCATGAACCAAACAGCCGATCACAACCAAAGTCCTCGCCTGTTGTTATCAACCTCGAGAAGGAGGCGAAGGGGAAGCAGACCATGAAAACTGAAGCGGAGGCTAAAAGGTTGGCCAAAATCGAGGAGTGCCTGAGCAGTCAAGGTTACGAGTTAGCCCGCTTCGACAAGATATCTCCTTTCGCTAAAGCAGAGACTCCTCCTGACTATAAGGAGCCAGAGTTTGTAAGAAAATACAATGGGACAGGTTGTCCTCGAGCACACCTCAAGTATTACCTGCGCAAGATGGCGCACTATTCAGATTATATTCCGCTACTAATGAACACATTCCAAGAGAGTTTGGCTGGCGCCGCTCTGGCCTGGTTCATTGAGCTAGACCTAGAAGATTACGATGGGTGGGAGGATCTTGCAGAGGACTTCCTCAGACAGTACAAATTCAACACGGCTACGGCCCCTACAAGAGAAGACCTTCTGTGAACTTCAAAGGCAAGAGGTGAACTAATCAGGACATATGCCCAGAGGTGGAGAGCCTTGGCCACCCAAGTAAAGCCATCAATCCCAGAAGAGGAGCTGATTGACTTATTCCTGAAAGCACTCCCCTACGAGTACTTTGACAGGCTAAACACTTCCGGGTGTCAAACATTCGCACACTTGATTGAGGTTGCTGAAAGACTAGAATGGGCCTTAAGGGAAAGAAAGCCTCATGAAGCTTCTAGAAGGCAATACCCCTTTAAAAAGGAGAGAGAAGCCGGACTCGACATAGCATTTATACCAGATCCCCACAAGCCCAAGACGTTCGGCAATTCCAACCAAGCCAAAGGAGGATCGTCCTGGTCGACACCTAAAGTGCAAGAACCTAGAAGAAAACAACCCCAGAAGCAATTCTCTCAGCTCCCGAGGCCTTTATCCAAGTTGCTCCCGATGCTGCTAGAGCAACACATGGTGGCGAAAGAACCGCCTAGGGCAAACCCTGCAAGGTATCTTGGCTTTGATGAGAGCTAGACCTGTGCCTACCATATGGGCGAGAGACGTCATAATGTGGATAACTGTTATATCCTTAAGCTGAAAGTGCAAGCCCTGATTGATAGTCTGATTCTAAAATTTGACAATGCGGCCCCAAATGTACAAGAAAATCCACTGCCAGATCATCAAGCAGTAGGAGCAATATTCTCTGAAGAGGAAGAAGACTACCTTAAGCTGAAGATAGATGTGCTTAAGCTGACCAACCTGCTAATAACCGCTTCATCATACCCAAAAGCAGGAGCGATCTCGACTGACCAAAAGAGACTATGCATCGCTAAGATGATGAGCTTGGGGATAATGTCTGATATCACCAATGAAGAGTTCGAAGGAGTCAAAGCTTCTTTATCTTTGGAAGGTAGCTACTTCGTGATCAAGACTGAGCAGGGTAATACCTGGGGTACCTCACATGAGAATCTGGTAAACAGTCTTGGGCCGGTCACTCAGTCAGAGGAAGAGTTCGAAGAAGACAAACTGGAAACCAAAAGACGAAGTCTAGCAGACCTCAAATTTATGGCCAACGCACTTGAGAAGGGCGAAATTATAGACAACCTTGGTCAAGATTCTAGAGGGTACAACTTCAAAGTGAAATATTCGGCCCCTCCCAGCTTTTATCAGAAAATTGAAGACATCATACCGGACGGATGGGGAGGTATGGATGATCTCTCTCAACCAGAGACCTCGAAGGGCATAAAAGAACTTGACAACACCGTATCGATGATCGAAACCGTCACGACCGTGGTAATCAGGTTGGAAGAACTGGATAACCCGAGCAGGGTGAAAAATTGCCTAGTCAAGCCTATCGTGATTCAATTGCCGCAAGAGGAAGAAGGCGACACATCTAAACCGGAGAAATCTCATCAGACAACTGTAACTATAAAAGTCCCCCCAGTAGAAGAATACGATCCTAAAGCAATCCATTGGGACTATGGGACCACACGGGTAGACGCGGTAATGAGGTCCGGACGATTCTATGCCCCCAGGGAGGGCGAATCCGAAAAAAGGGAGGTCTCAAAGGAAGACGCGGAAAAGCTCACATCGATCATCAAAACCAGCGAGTTTGAGGTGATAGAACAGCTGAGGAAGTTACCCGAGTTTGAGGTGATAGAACAGCTGAGGAAGTTACCCGCTCAGATATCCCTATTAGATCTATTCATCAATTCTGAAAAACACAAGAACGCACTGTTGAGGATACTTAATGAAGTACATGTCCCTGAAACAATTAATGAGGTACAATTAGGGGACTTTGTGGGGATGATCCTTTTAAAAGACCAATTGAGTTTCTCTGACGAGGACTTCCCCATGGAAGGAAAAGGGCATAACAACCCCTTGTATATTTTCGCGCACTGTAACGGAAAAAGAGTGGCGCACGTATTGATCGACAATGGATCAGCCTTCAACATTTGCCCTTTGGCAACCCTGAGAAGATTGGGAATCAATGAAGAAACGGTTAAAACATCCAAAACGGCTGTGAGAGCTTTCGACGGGATGAAGAAGACTGTGGTGGGTGAGATTGAGCTTGACGTGTCCATCGGCCCAACAAAGTTCTCTATAAACTTCCAAGTGATGGATCTGCCTAGTGCATTTGGGTTCTTGTTGGGAAGGCCTTGGATCCATACAGCAGGAGCTGTCCCTTCAAGCTTGCATCAAAAGGTACGCTTCGCAGTAGATGGGAAGGTGATTACTGTACATGGAGAAGTCGACCTCCAGACATACCGGAGCAGTGCCATACCTTATGTTGAACTCGAAGTAAAAACAGAGGCAAGCTATCATTCCCTAGAACTGGTAGCAACAGTTCATACCCCGGCAGGGACAAGGCTAAGAACCCCCTACATCTCAGAAGCCAGTCTTCTACCAGCTAAGATGCTACTGGCATATGGATTCAACCCCGAAAAAGGCTTAGGCAGATACAATCAAGGAATAAATACCCCACTGTAGTTAAAAGCTAACCCACATAGAATGGGCTTGGGGTATCAGAAATATCACATGGATGGATTTGGCCCAAAGACAACAGGCCGAGGTCGAGGCAGAAGCCTGGGACGCCTGGGAGGCCGAAACAACACGAATGACTCATTCATCGGTTCTCCAACTTGGAGAGGCAGGTCTCAAATGTTCAAAAACCCTTTGAATGCCCACTTCAACCAGAACTCTAAATGGTTGTCTGAAGAAGATGTCACTTCATCGATAGAACCAGATCTGACAAATCCTTTTCTCAAAGATGACTCTGTGAATGTCATCATGGAGTGGTTGGACAATGGAGCCACTTCCTCTGAGTAAAGAGCCTCTTCCTTTGTCTTTAAATACTGCATTTAGAACTTTCTGCATTTTGTTGTATTTTCTTTCCTTATTGTACGTATAGGGAAACGCCTTTGGATCTCTAGCCGTTGGTCCAAATAGCACATCTTGTAACGCGGCCCATCTTGCATTCAATAAAACCACGCATATTTTGTTAAGGACATATAGAGCCACGAATCAGCCCAATGATGATACCAGTCTTCCACACAGAAGCTTGAGGCCTGATTTGCCATATGATTCCTGATTTCCAAAAAGATTTCCTTGGGGCCAGGATATCCAATGACATGAGGATTAGTCCCGTTTATACCTGTACCTATTTCGAAAACTCTTTCGAAAAGACTTTTCATGATCATACATGTCGTTCTTATGGAATACAAACTAACCATACTCATGACATTTCAGGCATATCATCTCAAACATGCATACCAGGTTGTTACGAGATTCAGACTTCTCCAGTAACCATTCTTATAGCATTGAGGAAGATGAAGACGAGGGTTATGCGTCTATCCGCAGAGATTGGAATGCCTTTGAGGAATCGACACCTCATACTTTAGAAGAACCAATCATTGTTAATCTGGGAGACTCCGTGAATATCAAAGAGGTCAAGATCGGCGGACATTTATCCCGAAATGAAAGGCTCGAGTTCATAGAGTTATTGAAAGAATATCAAGACATTTTTGCATGGTCTTACGCTGATATGCCAGGCCTAGATCCTGAGATCGTGGAGCATGCCTTACCCATAGATCCTAGTATCAAACCTGTCAAGCAAGGCAGCAGGTGGATGAAGGCTGAGTTGGAGGACAAAATTAAGGAAGAAGTCATGAAGCTTCTTAGGGTAGGCTTTATTGAAGCTATCCCATACTCAGACTGGATTGCAAATATAGTCCTCGTCATGAAGAAGGATGGTAAAGTTTGGATCTGCGTAGATTATCGAGATCTGAATAGAGTAAGCCCAAAAGATGATTTTCCACTTCCTCACATTGATGTGTTAGTGGATAGCACAGCAGGTTATGAGTTGTTCTCGTTTATGGATGGATTCTCGGGATACAACCAAATCTCCATGAAACAAGAAGACAAACCAAAGACTGCTTTTACCACACCCTGAGGGAACTTTTGCTACAAAGTCATGCCCTTTGGATTAAAAAACGCCGGGGCTACCTATCAGAAAGCTATGGTCACATTATTCCATGATATGATCCACAAAGAGATTGAAGTATATATCGATGACATGATCGCCAAATCCAAGAAAGGGCAGGATCACATACAAGTGTTAAGGAAATTGTTTGAGCGCCTGCGCAAATACAAGTTGAAGTTGAACCCTAACAAATGTGTGTTTGGGGCAAGATCTGGGAAACTTCTTGGATTCATAGTCAGTAACAGGGGCATTGAGATTGATCCTTCAAAGATTCAAGCCATCCACGATCTGCCAACTCCCTCCACAGTAAAAGAAGTGAGAAGTCTTCTAGGGAGATTGAACTATATTGCCAGATTTATCAATCAACTGTCTGATGTAGCTAAGCCAATCTTCAAATTGCTTAAGAAAGGCGCGAAAGTGACATGGGATGCCGAATGCAGCAGGGCATTCCAAATGATCAAAAACTATCTAGTCACACCGCCGGTACTTGTGCCACCAATTCCTGATCACCCATTGACCTTATACCTGACTATACAACAGGAGTCCTTGGGAGCCTTACTTGCCCAAACAAGCCCGATAGATGGTAAAGAAATGGCCATCTATTACCTGAGTAAGAAATTCACGCCATCTGAAGCAAAATATATACCAATTGCAAGGGCCTGTGTAGCAAGGGTATGGGTACTTCGTAGACTGAGGCAGTATACCCTACACCACCACATTCAGCTCATAACAGAGAACGATCCTGTCAAATACCTCCTGGAGAAACCTGCTCTAATTGGGAAATTAGCAAAATGGCAAGTGATGCTGTCTGAATTTGACATCAAGTGTTCTCCACAAAAGTCAGTAAAAGGAAAAGCTATAGCTGACATGCTAGCAGAAAATCCGTCAAGCGATGAGTCCCTTGGAGTAATGAGCACAAAAGGTCAAATTTTGAACTTAGCAGAGGACAAGTGGATCATGTATTTCGATGGTGCTGTCAATCTATCAGGGGCAGGTACTGGGGCAGTACTAATATCCCCCAATGATCAACATTATCCTATGGCGGCAAAAATAACTTTTCCTTGCACCAACAACATCTCAGAATATGAGGCGTGTATTCTAGGCCTACGATTGGCCATTTCTATGAAGATACCTAGGTTGCAAGTTTTTGGAGATTCCATACTCATCATCCTACAGACACAAGGAGAGTGGAAGACGAAAGATGCAAAGCTCATCCCTTATCACGAATACCTTGAAGAATTGATACTTAAGTTCGAAGAAGTGTCATTCGAGTACCTATCAAGATCTCACAATCAATTTGCAGATGCGTTAGCCACCATGGCCTCGATGTTGCAAACAATTGGAGGGTTGGATATAGAACCCCTAAGGATCGGCATATTTGAAAAACCAGCTTATTGTATGCTAATCGAAGAAGAATTTGATGGAGAGCCATGGTACTATGACATCAAGAATTACCTCTCAAAAGGGGAATTCCCTGAAGGATGCCAGCCAGGAGACCGAAGATATATAACCAAGATGGCCAGCAAGTTCTTTCTCAATGGACAAATTCTGTACAAAAGATCCTTTGATTCTACTCTATTGAGATGTGTAGATGCCAAAGAAGCAAATATCCTCTTGAAAGAGATCCATGAAGGAATATGTGGGCCTCACATGAACGGCCACCTCCTCGCCAGGAAGATCATGCGGCTTGGCTATTATTGGATGACCATCGAATCAGATTGTTGTCAGCACGTCTGGTCATGCCACCAGTGCCAAATATACGGTGATAAGATCAATGCACCCCCAAACGAACTACACCAAATGTCTGAAGTTTGGCCTTTCTCTATGTGGGGCATAGACATGATAGGGCCTATTAATCCTGTGGCTTCAAATGGTCATCGCTTCATCTTGGTAGCGATTGATTACTTCACAAAATGGGTAGAAGCCAGCTCTTACAAGAATGTCACTGCAAGAAATGTGGCAAGATTCATCAAAAGAGACATCATATCCCGGTATGGTACCCCTCAAGCGATCATCATAGATAATGGGTCTAACCTGAACAACAAGATTGTCGATGATCTACTGGATCACTTTAGCATTCGACATCTGAATTCATCTCCTTACCGCCCACAGATGAATGGGGCAGTGGAAGCAGCCAACAAAAACATCAAGAGAATCTTGGCTAAAACAGTAGAAAACTACAAGGATTGGCACGAAAGGCTGCCCTTCGCCTTGATGGCCTACCGAATGTCGATCAGGACTTCTACATGGGCAACTCCCTACAGTCTGGTGTATGGGACAGAAGCAGTTCTACCCGTAGAAGTTAAGATTCCCTCTTTGAGAATCTTATCAGAAGATAAACTCTATGAGTCAGAGTATTTCAAACACAGATATGAACAGCTGAATTTAATAGACAAGAAACGTCTTAAAGCCATTTGCCATGGACAGACTTACCAGAAAAGGGTAGCCAGGGCGTTCAATCGAAAGGTCAAGACCAGAAACTTCAAAGTAAATGACTTGGTAATTATGAAAGTTTTGCCGAGTACTACCCATCCAGGGGGAAAATTCACTCCAAATTACGAAGGCCCCTACATTATCAAGAAGATCCTCACGGGAGGAGAATTAATTCTTGTAAACTCCGAGGGAGAAGAACTGGGGCACACTGTAAATTCAGATGCTGTGAAGAAATATTACCCTTGAAATAAAATCAGATCCGGTCATATGACTTACCCCGAATTGAGCCTACTCTTCATGATAGTCATTGCATAAGCATGTCATGCATCCATGCATACATCAGCATGTGTTCAATATTGCAGGACTCAAAGAAGCAAGGTCCTCGAGGGCAAATACCAAGAATGTCCGATGAAGACAGCAGACAGCAAAAAGAAGAGCAGGAAACTTCAAAAGAAGGGCACAGGAGCACGTTCCAAAATGAATGAAGCCAATTAGAATGCATGATCAAGAGGACTTACTGTCATGGTGGTCAGGTGCACGTCCTTTCTCTTCAAAAACTAAGAATTTCAAGAAATTTTAGAACACTTAACCATCTTGTGTTGTTAAGAAAAATGCATATTTTCATGAACCTATCCATTTCCATTGGAGCGCATGATCAAGGGTAAGGTGTATCGTTCAAATTTTCTGAAATTCGAGATCATATACCGACGGATTCCTTTTATGTTTTTCAGGGATCCCTAGCCACACGGGGCAGGTAAACATTCGTTTCCCAATCTCTTAGGTTTTAAGACTGTCAGAATCCTTATTGCTAGAATTTAAAGGTTTCTCAAAATCTAGCATACACTCAAATCTCATGTCTAGAAAGATGCAAAATTCTCACAGTCATGTCATTAGCATTCATGTTTAAACTTGGAGGATATCTGAACATGATTAAAATATGCATTGTGCATCATAAATCCCCTTGGAGGGTAAGTTTTGGAGAAAAACAAAATGAACTTTTTCAACAAGAGTTGTTTAAATTGTTTAAAATGATGTTTCCTCAGACAAGAGGCAAGCTGGATCCAAACACGTCCTATACACACTTGAGAGATGAGTGGAGTGGTAAGGATAGCAAGACCTATACCTACGGACGTAGGGGTTATTCGCAGTGATTACATGGATTGAGACGACGGAGGCATTCGTTTCTCTATCATAAACACTACAGGTGACCATTGATAACCCTTTGAACGACGGTTTCATTCTTTACCCCTGTCAAGAACCACCCCACAATGGGGCAAACTGGAGATACGTCCAGCGATATCAGGAGGTAAATGGGTAGAAGTTCTCTTGCTCAGACTTGCATCAATCTTCATGTGTTGCTTGTCATTTTAACTTCTATGGTAATTCGGGTGCTTTAGGAAGATGAAAAGCATTCGTTTCTCTATCCTATACACTTTTACCCTTTGCACAGCCCAATTGAGCCTGTATTTCGAGACCGAAGCAACGTCACTTCAAAAGCGAAAGAATTCAAAATACAGGATTTATGAAAAATCCCTGGATTAATGTTTGAGTGCTGACATTCAAGTTATACATCTAGCACACTCGTTTGAAAATTCCGATTCCCAAAAGAAAGGAAAAGATGGGATTTCAAAAAAAAAATTCCAATCTTAGGCATCAAGAAAAAGCAAAGTGCCTGGTAAAAGCAAGGCCAATGCCCATCCAAATACTTGTATACTTGTGAGTCATGTGTTTGATCTTGTAAATGCCAAATGATGGCATGATACCTTTGTATAGACCACTAGTGAGATTCCAAGGGAGCTGGACTACGAAAGATGCTCCCAATCATGTCACATTCAGATGATGAAAGTATAAACAAGATGTTGACGCCATCTCAACATGAAAGATATATTCTCTAAAAACAAATGTACGTTTCAAAGACTGACAACGCTCTTCAAAGATTATCAATGCACTTCAAAGACTGAAGACGCCCTTTGAACCAGAAGGGGCAAGATGACGGCAAACTTGCAGTGATCACCAATGTTAAACCCTTCGCGTATTCTGAGCCAAAAATAAGCCTTTTTCGGTCCCCAATCCCACCTACGTTACAACCCTGAAAAGCCTTTTCTGATTAAGGCACTTGGATTGACATAGGGTTTAATGTCCAAGCTTAGCTCGAAGAAGTTCGAGCAAGGTTATTTCTTTCTCATTTTGCAGGTTTCTTGACTTGTAAACCTAGAGCAGACATTGAAGACTTCTCTTCGAAAGCCTTGACTTGCACGCAAGTCCCCCTTTGAAAATCGTTGACCAAGCCCAACATTACGGTCCCTTAGAAGTCCTCCTGATCGATCGAGGTGTATTCACTACGAATGGTCCTGAACCCTAGGCGCAGGTTTGATAAGAAATTCGAGTGCATTCTTGGTAGAAGACCATTATCTCAAAACGGTGAGAAGTCCTTTTTGATGAGAATACTCCAACGGACGTTTTAACCAAATTCTTTTGGGTAATTTCAGATTGTTTGATTCAAACTTTCCTCACAAGGAATTTTTTTATCACTTCCATATATTGCAAGGTGTTTCGGATAACCTCCAGCATCATAATGCATTCATTGAAATTTCTCATGACTATGATATAAGTCATAAAGTGCTGTCAGTTTGACAAATAGATATCACTTAAAGACCATTGATGTGCCTTTGGTAAGAAAATTCTCAGATTGGAGCTTCTATAAGATTCTTGATGACTTCGGTTCCTAAAATGGCTTGTATCACTCTTGGTGAGAAACGATTCACATGTCTAAGCTTCTACAGAATTCCTGGCAAGCCCAAATCTCAGAAGAACACAACATCTCTTGAATTCCTGGCAAGCCCAGATCTCAGAAGAACACAACCTCTCTTGGACTCGTGGTAGCCCCAAGTCCCAGAATGACACATTTCTCTAAGAAGGATACCTGGAGTACCCAGATCCCAGAATGTCGCCTCCCATGTCAAAAGGACAATGTTTGAAGTTATCTCCTTGTATGAGATTCCAGTATTACAGGTTTGATCTTTCTGCAGGATACTTGGAGTACCCAGATCCCAGAAATGTCACCTCCCATGTCAAGAAGACAATCTTTAGAAATCATCTCTCCATGAGATCCCAGTGTTACAGGTTGGAACTTTCTGCAGGATACCTGAAGCTCCCAGATCCCAGAATGTCACCTTCAATGTCGAAAGGACAATATTCAAGATAGTCTTTCTACGAGATCTCAGGTAGCCCCTAGATCCCAGAAGAATCTTATCAAAGTTTTTGCAGGTTTAAGTTTTCTGCAGGATACTTGGAATCCCCAAATCTCAGAATAACGCCTCGCATGTCGAAAGGACAATTTTCAAGATCAGCTTTCTGTGAGGTTCTAGGTAACCCCTAAACCCAAAATAACTCATTTGGTGAAGCCTAAAGTTTAGGTGCACCTCATTTGTATAAATCATAGTTAATTCCTTAGAATATAGGATCAGAGTATTCGACAATCCCTAAGAGACTGGGTGCGTCATCCATAGGTTCCTAGCAGAAAGGAGTCCTATTCTCGGCCTAATCCCCCTGAAGGATCAAAATGTCCGACAATCCCTAAGAGACTGGGTGCGTCATCCATAGGTTCCTAACAGAGAGGAGTCCTATTCATGGTCCGATCCACCATACGGATCAAAACTCCTGACAATCCCTAAGAGATTGGGTGCGTCATCCGTAGGTTCCTACCAGAAAGGAATCCTACTCATGGTCTGATCCACCATACGGATCAAAACTTCTGACAATCCCTAAGAGATGGGGTGCGTCATTCACAGGTTCCTGTCAAGTATAGGAATCCCATTTTGGTACGGCATACCATAGAGGCTAGAGTTTAACCGCCCTAGGATACTCAAAAGACGAGTCCCTGGGTATTCACTTGAACCCGCTATACACCGCGCATGCCGCACGAGCATCGGGCAGGTGATCAAGAGGTAAGTAACAGGTGGGTCTCTCTACTTTCTCTCTCACGTTAGCAAAGGAATGAGCAGCAGAACTTCCACCAGCGGGACAAGAAAGATTGAGTGCCAATGTTCGTTTTTTCTTTTCCCCAATAGAGTCGGTCTAGACTCAAGTGTCACCTGTCTTTGAGCGAAATCTCTCACGAGATTCCTCTCAAAGAGGGGAAGCTGTTGACACTTGATTTTTGACCCAGCCTTTTTCATTTTTATTTTTGAAAAATCACAAAAAATTCATAAAAAGTCAAAAAATTACAAAATAAACTTTGGTAGCCTTGGCCAAGCCCAAGGAACCATTCTTGACCAAAAAATAATTTTTCACATTTTTCATATTTTTTAGTATTTTTAGAAAATAGAAAAATATTTAAAAAATCAAGAAAAATAGAATTTGAGGTCACAAAAATATGGAAAAATATCCAATATTTTTATTTTTAATCCCTTGTATTTTTGACCTCACAAAAAATCCAAAATCAGATTCAATTTTAGGTGTTCCTTTGTAACCCGTACTATTGAATTTGAGAAAAAAAATACCAATTAAGTCTTTTAATTTGCATTTTTAGCATTTTCTAGGATCTTGACATTCAATCTAATTTTCCCCTATTTCAATTTGACCTAATTGCTCGGACAAGTTGTTCAATTGCAAAGATAATTGCATTTTAGTCCTTGAATTTGTGCATAATTGAAATTACTTCCAATTCGAGGGCTATCCTTATAAATTGAACATGCTACTCAATGATTTTTACCATTCTGAATCGATTGGGATGGGTAATTTGGCCCAATTTGGTCATTTGAGCCTTCAATTGCACAACCCCTAATTTTGCAATTACATAGAAATTTGGGGTTTTTATAGAAATTGAGGTGAAATTTTGGGCAAAACCACATTTTTGGATAAAATCCATGCCCTAAGCTCAATTCTGAAATTTAATTGAAAAAATTCCCAACAGATTTGGATTAATTTTGAAAATCCCAATTTGGAACCGGTTTGGACCGGTCAGACCGCCGGTCTGACCGGTCGAACCGGTCTGCTACAGTGTCTTCTTCTTCCCCGAGAGTCTGCACAAATGAACAGTAAAATGCCGACCTTTGATGGCCAAATTGACGGACCAATCGGCGATAATCGAAGACACACTTATGGGCGTTTGATTCCTTAGGACATTTCCCGTCGATTGGGACCAAAATGAGGATCAATGGTCGCCGGAGGGGAGAGTAATCGGACAGTCAATCTCGCAAGCATGCAAAAGTCAAAACTCAGTGCAAATTCATGCTAAATACGCACGAATTAGGAGCTTCTGAAGAAGTAAACGGACGTAAACGGGACACCCATTCCCTCCGTCGCTGTTTGGACCTAATGGCACGTGTAACCACGTGCCATTTCGAGTTCGTTGACCCTCCCGATTGGCGGCAAAGGGTTCTTGAAATCCAAAGAGCTATATAAGCTTGTGATCGTTTTCTGTTGAGGGGATTGGTCAATTCGGTTAGTGGAGGACGAGGAGAATCGAGAGCGAGAGAGAGAGAGCGCAAAACAGAGCTCGTTCTTCGATCCCCGTCGTCGAGAACTTGAGCTCAAATTGCAGAGCGCCGGTTAGGCCTTCCCAGGCCAAACCAAAGCTTCACGGTGCTGCTAGAAGGTCGCCCAAAGTCCCCGGAAGCGATCGCCGTCGCCCAAGCACGTGGAACCCGCGAGAATAGGTGAGTCGCAGTCCCGAGTTCTTCTTTGAGCATTCATGGCGATTCACGCATTTCTTGATCATTTATGCAATTAGTATGTGCGTTTCATTCCCTGAACATCACTGACCATCGCTGCATCTTGGTTTTGCATTGATTTTGTTCGAACAACCCGAATCAAGTCTTCGAACTTAGCCTTCATAGCCAACCGATGTTCATCCTTGCCTAGCCAAATCTGGGCCGAGCGAGCTCAATCGGAGCTCGAGGTAAGTCTTCTAAACCCCCTCTGATGCTATTCTATGACTGGATTGCCATGATTTGTCACGAATCGAGCTATTGAATCTCCATGGCCGTAC
The DNA here is from genome assembly GCA_021437785.1 of Rhodomyrtus psidioides. Taxonomy (NCBI): domain Eukaryota; kingdom Viridiplantae; phylum Streptophyta; class Magnoliopsida; order Myrtales; family Myrtaceae; genus Rhodomyrtus; species Rhodomyrtus psidioides. Next base: position 5,342,938 of record JAILYB010000055.1, read on the forward strand.
TCGGCGCAGTGCATGATATTCGTGATTTAGTTATCGATGTGCTTCAATTCCCATATATATGAGATTGGATGATAAGATGAGTCGATTGCCGTTGGTCTCGCATGATTTCATCAAGAATCCACCATCAGATCATCACCGGAGAAGCGCAGCCGTTCATTCCGCCGGGGTTGGGAGGTTGAAGACGAAGCTGACGTGGCGCGATCAACCGGTCAAACTCCCAGTTGGCATTCGGCCATTGGTCCACGTGTCTGTCGAGTCAGCTCGGCCGTTGGAGTTTGTTGTTCGAACGGGGAGATCCAACGGTCGAGGTTAATCGAGTCCAACAAATAGTGGCCGTCCGATTAGAAATTAGGATAATTCGAAAATGATTTTAAATCGAAAATAAAAAATGGTGGGAACGGCGCCGTATGGGTTAGCCAGGAGGCGACGTCGTTCAGGTTAGTAGGATTGGACGGTTCAGATTAAGACTTAGGTTCTAATCGTAGCCGTATGTTTAAGTAGTCTGATCAGACGGCGACGATCAAGTCTTCATCCAATCTGGACCGTAGGTTCTAGTAATCAGATCTAATGGGCGCAGACTAGCCACGCAGTGCATTAGGGACCCTTGGATCAGATCCAAATAATTCGAAAAATAAAAAAGACTGGGAGGACGTCGTTTTAGAGTTTTGGTCCGCGCGGGTTCGGGTCTGGGCCGGGTTCCGACACGGTCCAAATCATATTTTTTAATAAAAAAATCAGAAAATGATTTTCAAAATAAAAAAAATCAGAAAAATCTTAGAAAATCCAAAAAAAATTGTCAGAAAATTCCAGAAAATTCCAAAAAATTGTGAAAAATTGTGAAAAATCCTAGGTATTCTAGAAACTCCCAAAAATCGAGGGTTGACCACAGACAACTGGTCAACCCTATTTTTGGGGTTTCTTATCCGATCTTCCGAGACTTGACGACATTACCCTTTAAGGGTAAGTCGCCTTTGCTGTGTAAGTATGATAAAATCGATAATGCCAAAGTAAGAATTAGGGTCGAGTAAGCGACCAATTCTTAGGTTTGGGTTTTTCGAGTCCCGCCCCTTTTCTCAAAATGACGATTTTGCCCCTTCAATGGGAAAATCATCTTTCTTGTCTCAATCGAGTTCTGAAAATTGCTTAAAGTTAGGGTTCGGGTCAGGTGGACGACCAGCCCTAATATTTAAGATTTTCAGTCCTCATCTTTGTCCAAAATGACGATTTTACCCTTCCGAGGGTAAAATCACTTTTAAATTCCAGAAAAATCCCGGAAATTCCCTAAAAATAGGAAATGGATTGGATTGATAGCCAATCCTATTTTCCCTGTCCTTTCACTTCCCAATTCATCTAAAATGATAGATTTACCCTTTCAAGGGTAAATTTTCCCCGAATTATTCAAAATCACGATTCTGCCCCTCATGGGCGAATCATGTCCAAATCACTCTTAATCCTTGATTGATATTTCTCTAGGCTAATAGGGCCCATTAGGGATGCCATGCTGCTTTCATGTGTTTTATCTGCATGTACTGGATCCTTGATTTACGCACTTATTTCTATTGATTGTGATTAATAGGGTAGTATTTCCCATTTGCATGAACTCCTAGATTTAGGATCTGTACCCCATTCGTCTGTATGAAATCCTAGGATCAGATAAACCATTCAGCTTAGGTACCGAAAGGGCGTCAACTCTGACAGTTGGCGTAACTAAGTCCCCGAACCCACTTCTCTGGTTTCCGCAGAATCGAATAGACCCCTCCCAACTATTCGATAGGGTTTCCCGATCGTACCCTCCACGAAACGATTGGTGGCGACTCCTTGGCATGTACACTCATCACATATCATTAGACCGCACTGAAGGTCGATCATGTATATCCAGCAGTTGTGATTTGGGTAATGGACCTTGGGAGAGGCCCGTGTCCGATCATACAACATCGGACGGCCCATTAACCCTCGCTAGCCATAGATGGCACTTGAGGAAGGGTCGCGACAGGATTGTCGAACATTTTGATCATATATTCTAAGTAATTAACTAGGATCTATACAAATGAGGTATACCTAATCTTTAGGCTTTACCAAATGAGCTATTCTGGGTTTAGGGATTACCTAAAACCTCATAGATAACTGGTTCTGAAAATTATCCTTCTACATGCAATGCGTTATTATGGGATCTGGGGACTCCAAGAATCCTGTAGAAAGCTCGAACCTGCAAAAAAATTGATAAGATTCTTCGGGACCTAGGGGTTACTTGAAATCTCGTAGAAAGACGTTCTTGAATGTCGTCCTTTCGACATTAGAGGTGACATTCTAGGATCTGGGGGTTCCACGCATCCTGCAGAAAGCTCAAACCTGTAAAACTGGAATCTCACTTAGAGATGATTCGGAAGATTGTCATTTTGACATCGGAGGTGACATTCTGGGATCTAGGGACTCCAAGAATCCTGCAGAAAGCTCAAACCTGAAAAAATGAAATCTCATAGTGGGATGATTTCGAAGATTGTCCTTTCGACATGATGATAAACATGATGAAGATTAAAGGTTCATTTTAACCTATACAATTATGCAAAATGATTCGAGATGCTGGAGATTATCCAAGATATCTCAAAGCATGCGAAGATAATCGAGGATCCCTATGAGGCATATCCTGGATCGAACAATTTGAAGTTTCCAGATGAAGCTTGCTTTCGAGCATTCTATTGGAATATCTCCGTCAGAAGGGTCTTCTTGCCAATTTTCCTGACTTGATCTTTTCACAATTAGAGCACTCGAATCTTCTAATACCATGTACTTGGGTTTTCGGGACCGTTCACAGTGCATATATTCAAATCAATCGGGAGGTCATTACCGGATCGTAATGTTGGGTTTGGACATAGTTTCTGAAAGGGGACTCACTTTCAGAGTCAGTTTTTTTGCACGAAAAATTTTCTTCATCTGCTCCGGGTTTACAAGTCAAAAACCCTGCAAAATGAGAAAGAAATAATCTTGCTCGAACTTCTTCAAGCTAAGCTTAAGCATTAAACCCTATGCTAACCCAAATACTTTAATCAGAAAAGATTTCTCAGGGTTGTAACACAGGTAGGATTGGGGACCGAAAAAGGCTTGTTTTTGGCCCAGAACATGTGAATGGTTTAACATTGGTGATCACTGCAGATTTACTGCCGATCTGGTCTCTTCTGGTTCAAAGAGCGCCTTCAGTCTTTGAAGTGCATTAGTAGTCTTTGGAGAACCTCTCTCCCACGCTAGTGCGGCTTCAACATTTGAATGTGACATAATCAGGGAGTGTCTTTCACAGTTTATCTCCCTTGGGATTTTCTTTTACAACCAGATCTCACTAGTGACCTATACATAGACATCATGCCATCTTTTGGCATTTACAAGATCAAACACATGATTCACCAGTGTACAAGTATTTGGAGGGGCATTGGCCTTGCTTTTACCAAGCACTTTGCTTTTTCTTGATGCCCAGGATTGATTTTTTCTTTTTTCCTTTTTGTTGAAATCCCAGCTTTTCCTTTCTTTTTTGAGTCAGGATTTTCAAATAAGTGTGCTAGATGTACAACTTTGAATCTTAGCACTCCGACATTAACCCAGGAACTTTTATCCTTCCCATTCTTTTTGAAGTGACGTCGTTTCTGCCTTGGGATATGCAATGATCACCAATGGGTTTGCGAAACGAATGTGCAGGCTCAACTGGGCTGTTCAAAGGGTAAAAGTGTATAGGGTAGAGAAACAAATTCTTTTCGTCATCCTAAAGCACTTGAATTACCATAAAAGTTAAAATGGCAAGCAACACACGAAGATTGATGCAAGTCTAAGCAAGAGAATTTCTAGCCATTTACCTCCTGATACCACTGGACGTACCTCCAGTTTGCTCCAATGTGGGGTGGTCCTTGACAGGGGTAAAGAATGCAACCGCCGCTCAAAGGGTTATCAATGGTTACCTGTAGTGTTTAGGATGAGGAATGAATGCCTCCGTCTTCCTGATCCATGTAATCGATGCGAAGAGCCCTTGTAACCTCAGATTCAGGCTTTCCTATTCTCACCTTTCTCTCATCTCTCGAGTGTATGTAGGATGTGTTTGGATCAGGTTTGCCCTTCATCTGGAGGGATATTCCTGTTAGATAGCCTAAGCAAGCTGTGTCTTTGGGAAAAATCAGATTGACTTTCTCCAGGCGTTTTACTCCACAAGAGACTTCCATGATGCATCATGCATACTTTGAACATGCTTGGACAATCTCTTATCTTTGACAGGTGCGCAATAAATGCAAGGAATTCATTTCTCAAAAGCGAGATTTATTTCTAAGTACGGGCATGTGAATATTCATTTTCTTGCTCTTTTTATCTTACGGAAATGCGATAAGTTTTACTGCGTTTGTCTTCCGTCTTCATTAGGCATTCCTGCATGTAGGATAGAGTAGACATCTTTGTGAGTAAAAGGTGACTTAACCTTTGATGGAACATATACATATCACCTGATACTTGGTGTTGAAGATCTTTTTGTCCTGGGTTTCATTCGGATGAGTCCAATTTTGAGTCCACTTCTTGGAATCCTGCAAAACTGAACACATGCTAGTGTATGCATGGATGCATGATGTGCTTATGCAATGGCTACTATGGTGGCTCGGGTCATTTTGGAACAAGCCACATATTCAACATCTGATTTCATTTCAAGGATAATATTTCTTCACAGGATTTGAATTTACAGGGTGCCCCAATTCTTCTCCTTCAGAATTTACAAGAATCAATGCTTCTCCTGTGAGAATCTTCTTGACAATATAGGGGCCTTCATAATTTGGGGTAAACTTGCCTCCCGGATGGACAACATTTGGCAGAGTCTTCTTTACCACCAAATCATTCTCTTCAAAAATTACGGCTCTAACCTTTCGATTAAATGACTTGGCCACCCTCTTCTGGTAACCTTGACCATGACAGATGGCTCTAAGATGCTTCTCGTCTATCAAATTCAGCTGTTCATATCTGTGCTCAGAGTATTCTGACTCGGAGAGTTTACCCTCTGATAAGATCCTTAAAGAGGGAACTTTAACTTCCACGGTAGGACTGCTTACATTCCGTATGCCAGACTGTAGGGGGTTGCCCCTGTATAAGTCTTTATCGAAGTTTGATATGCCATTAAGGCAAAGGGAAGCCTTTCATGCCAATCCCTATAGTTTTTTGCAGTCTTAGCCAAAATTCTTTTGATGTTCTTGTTGGCTGCTTCCACTGCTTCATTCATCTGTGGGCGGTAAGGGGACGAATTAAGATGTCGAATACCAAAGTGGTCAAGCAGATTATTGATAATCTTTTTGTTCAGGTTGGACCCATTATCTATAATGATCGCTTGAGAGGTACCATATCTAGAGATTATGTCCCTCTTGATAAACCTTGCCACATTTCTTTCCGTGACATTCTTGTAAGAACTGGCTTCTATCCACTTTGTGAAGTAATCAATTGCCACCAAGATGAAGCGGTGACCATTTGAAGCCATAGGGTTGATAGGTCATATCATGTCTATCACCCACATAGAAAAAGGCCAAGCTTCAGACATTTGATGTAATTCATTCGGGGACGCATTAATCTTATCGTCGTATATTTGGCATTGGTGGCATGACCGGACATATTGACAACAGTCTGATTCGATGGTCATCCAATAATAGCCAAGCCGCATGATCTTCCTAGCGAGGAGATGGCCGTTCATATGAGGCCCACATACACCTTCATAGATCTCCTTCATGAGAGTATTTGATTCTTTAGCATCTACACACCTTAATAAAGTGGAGTCAAACGACATTCTGTACAGAATTTGTCCACTGAGGAAGAATTTGCTGGCCATCCTAGTTATGTATCTTTCGTCTCCTGCCTGGCATCCCTCGGGAAACTCCCCTTTTAAGAGATAATTCTTGATGTCATAATACCACGGCTCTCCATCAAATTCTTCTTCGATCAGCATACAATAGGATGGCCTTTCAACTATGCCGATCATTAGGGGTTCTATTTCTAACCCACCAGTTACTTGCAACATTGAGGCCAATGTGGCTAGTGCATCTGCAAACTGGTTGTGAGATCTTAGTAAGTATTCGAACGACACTTCCTCGAACTTAAGTGTCAGTTCTTCAAGGTATTCGTGATAAGGGATGAGTTTTGTGTCCTTCGTTTTCCACTCTCCCAGGTTTGAAAATGATGAGCATGGAATATCCATAAACTTGCAACTTAGGTATTCCCATGGAAATGGCTAATCGTAAGCCTAGAATGCACGCCTCGTATTCTGAGATATTGTTGGTGCAGGGGAAAGTCATTTTTTCCGCAACAGGATAATGTCGGTCATCATGGGATATCAGCACCGCCCCAATGCCTGCTCCTGATAGATTAACAGCACCATCAAAATACATGACCCATTTATCCTCTATCAGGTTTAAAACTTGGTTTTCGACCTTTGTTTCTCGGGAAGACTCACAAGTTGATGGGCCTTCTGCTAACATATCTGCTATGGCTCTTCCTTTTACTGACTTTTGTGGAAAGCTCCTGATGTCAAATTCAGACAACATCACCTGTCATTTTGCTAATTTTTCAATCAGCGTGGGTTTCTCCAGAAGGTATTTGATGGGATCATTTTCAGTTATTAGCTGAACATGGTGATGTAGGGTATATTGTCTTAATCTGTGAAGTACTCACACCGTCGCTACGCAAGCCCTTTCAACAGGTATGTACTTTGCTTCAAATGGCGTGAACTTCTTACTCAAGTAGTAGACGGCTCTTTCCTTCCCATCTACTAGGCTAGTTTGGGCAAGTAAGGCTCCCAAAGATTCCTATCGTATAGTCAGATATAAGGTCAAGGAATGACCTGGGACGAGCGGCACAAGTACTGATGGAGTGGCTAGATAGTTCTTGATCTCTTGGAACTCTTGACTACTGTTGACACCTGATTTTTGACCATCTATCATTGTGATTTTTTCTTTAAAATTAATTAAAAAATATAAAAATATAAAAATATAAAAAAAAAGTCATAAAATCACAAAATCAACTTTGGAAGCCTTGGCTTGACCTTAGGAACCAATTTTGAACAAAAAAGATTTTATGGTATTTTCAAATATTTTTTGGATTTATTTAATTATTAAAAATACCCAAAAAAATATTATTATTATTAAAAATACCCAAAAAAAATATTAACTGATTTGGTTTTGATTTCTTATTCAAGTGTGTTACTTTAAACCTTGAAAATTCGGCTCGGGTCAATATGTTCCTTTGCAAATATAAACCCGAACCGAGCAAAAAATGCCAATCGAGTCTTTTAATTTGTAGATTTTATGGTCTTGACATCGACCACCATCGGCAATATATATATGAATGCCCATTGCTTCTCTTCTTGGAAAAAGGGAACTAGAAAAGATTTAAAAAAAATGAAAAGAAGAGGGAGTGGAAGACAGATTATCTAGGGATGATAATAAAAAGAAGAGACAAGAGGACGTGCAAGGGGATCCAAAGAAAAAAAAAGAGAGAGACCAAGGCCTCTGGAGAGGGGAGAGCAAGAGAAGACGGAGGGGTCTAGGCTGTGCGTTAAAAAAAGCATAGGGACTCGCCAGCTTCTCTGGGTGGATTCTCGGAGCTTCCCGGTGACTGAGTTCGAAAGGGTTGGCCTTCTCTCTCAGGTTTGTTCCCCGTCCGGATCACGAAACTCGCCGGATCGAGAGTTTGATTTCTCGGTCCAGCGAGTCTCGGACGGTCTATTAGGCTGTCATGGCCATTGTGGATCTGTTGTGTTGTTGATTTACTGTAGGTGGAATACTCGTGTCTCATCGTGAGCTTTTGACCTCTGATCTTGGTTCATAGCTTGCATACGTTCGTTTGTCCATGTCGTTAGCTTATTGCCTTTACTAGTTTTGAACTGTGATGGGTCTTTTGAATATTTTAAACGCTCGGCAAGGCAAAGGCGGGGCCGAGATAGAGTGGCAGTGAAAGCCTCGAGCCTTAGTCTAGTCCGTCGTTGTTGGTCGTCGGTCCTTGGGGGAGGTCGTGGTCGACGCCGGAGGCGGTGGCGTGGCTGCCGGTTCTCGACGTCGTGGTCTAGGTATTATAAAAGCGGACCGGAGTTTGTTGCGATAGGTTCTGTTGGGGCGCGACATAGTGGCGATGCAATGAGCGAGTCTCGACGGGTGTAGAGGCGACTCGAGCTTGAGCCGAGGCAAGTGAGCAGACGCGGCGCACGAGCAGATCTGCTGAGCGTGTCCGGGCGAGCCGTCATGGTTGCTCCCGTTGGTGCCCAAAGATGACGAGTGGCGGTCGGAGGAGTCGGTAGGCGACGACCACAGCGGTGTGGCGGCCGAGTCTCAATGTCGTGGTCTCGATACTCAACGAACAGAACCGATCGATGCTCAGGAGGTCCGGTTGAGTGAACGGCATGGGACGTGAACAAATACGGGTGCGGCTTGCATGGTCGGCCGAGCACGTTGAGGTAGTGCCTGAGTATGAGCCCGGCGGGACCGAGCGAGTCGGTCCCGATATGGTTTTCTCTTCGAACGCGAGAGGGTCCTGCGGGCGCGACCTGGCAGTTGCATGACGAGCGAGTCTCGGCGGTGCGGTGGCCGACGGAGCGAAGGCTGTCGATCGGCTCGATTCGTCCCACGGGATTCATCGGCTATTGGCGTCGGAAGTGCAGTGTCGTCGTCGGGTGTCGCAAAGATAAGAGAGCGTCAAAGGAGGAAGACGATGAACAGTTGTATTAGGGCTGCTCCCACGTTTCTTTCCTTTGGTTTGACCGAGTGGGCTGGCGTGAAAAAAAAGGGAAGCTGTGTTCGGCTTCTTCTTGTTGGATCCAAAGTCTGGGCCAGTCCAAGAATAAAGGAAGAGGCTGGGCGTGAGTGAGCTTGGACCGAAAGGAGGGCAAAGCCCAATTCGGTCAAGACAAGGGCGAGGTGGGCTTGACCTCTTCGTGTTGCCGGGCCCAGTTCGGGTTCCCTCTCTCGGGCCGGATCTGGACCTGACCTGATCCAGGCCCGGACCCGAGAACTCGACCCGGGCCCGGTTCTATTTAATTAAATAAAAATAATAATAATAATAAAAAATTCAAAAAATCAATAAACAAATAGAAAATCATAAAAAACTCAAAAAAAATCGGAAAATCCTAATAAATTCCAAAAAAATTCTCAAAAATGGGAAACGGCCACAAACAACTGGCCACGGAATATTTTGGGTAATTCGGTATCCAAACCTCCCAAAAATGACGATTTTTCCCTTCGGGCTAATCGTCCCAAAATTTTCCCATTTTACCCCTGGTCCGAAGTCGCACCTTCCTTAAGCCTTTATGGTTATACTAGGAAGCCATTGATCTGAATTGATGTGCATTGAAGTGATTTATTTATGTACTTGATTGCGCTTTCATTTAAATTGATTGTGATTGATAGGAACAGTCTTCCAATCTGCATGAAATCCTGAATTAAGCCTACCTCACCTAAAATTGAGCCTGCATGAACTCTTAGCTAGGAAAATCACTCGCGTCAGGTACCGAAAGGGCGTTGGTAATGACACCGACGTAACCAAGTCCCCGAACCCAGAATCTCTGGTTCCGCAGAACTGATCGACCTCTCCCAATCGATCAGTAAGGTTTCCGGTCTACCCTCCAAGAAAGACCGGTGGCGACTCCAAATGCATGCATAAGTTGCACATGCCACCACGACCACACTGAAGGTCGAAAGCGATCTACTCTTATCGTCGAATCCTTTGAAAAATACTCCCGCCGCGATTTGGTATGGGCCTGGGAGGGCCCGCGCCGATCCAAGACCCGCGATCGGTAATCCATTAGCCGCGTCCGCTTCCGGACGGGTCGCGACAGCTGGCGACTCCACTGGGGACGTTTGTTCTAGAACCTATGGTTCTAGACCTCAAGTGGACTTAGGCCGTAATTAAAACGTTGAGTGATTTTTCTAACCTTGCAGGCGCTCTTGAAGGTGAGGTAAGTCCGCTCATGATAGGGGTTATATGTTTTTGCAGATCGGAGAAATAAGGGGTGTAGTCCGTGATTAACATTGTCTTATGCAGGTTGGGCGTAGGAATGTATGTTGTGTGGATGATTTGAAGTGCTGATTGATAAACTGCTATGCATGAATTGCATTGTGATGATCACAACACGTGGACACACACAACCGCGCCTAAAACCCCGGGCGTCGCCTATAGGAACACAATAGAAGGAATTGAAAATGGAATCTCCGTGAGGAAAAACGCGGGGTAATCCACTTTTCAATTCCGCTCGCTTCGAACTATGGATCGAGTCCCAATGCAACGATAGCTGTGCAATGGAATCGGCTCTTTTTAGAACTCGAAGTGGGAACCTTAACCTTAGGTGCCAAACCCTCTGATTTTTAGAAGTTCACCATCACTTGTCTCATGCGCATGTCTTTGAGCGGTTGGTACACCTAAAACCGCATATAAGTCGACGAGTTTGGTTGGTAAGACTCTCTATCCCTCAAATCTATTACAGTTCATATAAATATAGGCATTTCATTCATTGCATTCTGGTGATTTGATTAAATTCCATTTCAAGGATAGATGTGTGTGTTTTTCCCAAACGTCCTTGATAGAAGACGAAGAGGATGATATCCCATGACAAGCACCGAGTGAGCAACAAAGGAGCCTACTATGGACATTATTGAGATATCGTCCAATGAAGATGACGAGTTGGGGCAAGTGATCCGGAAGTCACAGATCGAACTTGGGGCATCCTTAAACGTTAGGATCACATTCCTTTGTTTCATTTTCCATTACTAGTCCTCTTGTATAGGGTTTATTTTTATCGAGTCTTTCTCTATCTCACCCCTTTGAGTGATTGTATTAGGGATCTATTGGCGTACACATTTAGATGGAACTTGGTTGTATTTCTTTTGACAGGTCATGGGAATGTGATGGTGGCATTTTCTCTAATCATCCGAATACTCCCAAGTCAAGTTTATAATTCCTTTAGAGGAAATTAAAATTGGAAATCTTGCACGACCTTTTTGGTCGTATAGGGTAATCCAACCCCAATTTCGCTAGAAGGAATTATACACTTGAATTGGTCCATGCATGTTTTACGTCGCTGGTAATCCACGATAATTGATCGAGAATATCGGCGTTGTTTTGAATTTAATGACGAGATAGATGTCCAAATTACTCTCGTTCTTAACAAAACGGCCTTGATTTGGATGCCGTATCTTCAATTAAATTTAAAACACGTTATTGGGCCTCTCACTTTTGAGTAATTCGTTCCTCTCGAAATTGATCAAAAGCGATTATTGTGAATTACATTCATTTCAATAGTATGCTTTCTTTCGAGGAATATTGATAAAAACTTTTCGCGCAAGATTAAAACCCTTGTAAAAGTTCTTGTCCTTATTAATCATGGGCAAGCATAGGATTGAAAGGGGTTTTTGATTTCTTTTTCAAATTATTCCTTCTGATTCTGTCTTTTTATTTGCAGGTAAAAAATAGGTAATAGAGAGAAATCTTTTCCTGGACAAGTCCAAGGCTATTATCTCATCTGAGCATGAGCGAGTTATAAAATAAGGACATATTTGCTCGGCTTATTGATATTATGGTTCGGCTCACCCAAGTTGAAGATGTTCGGATGCTCGAAGAAATGAACCATACAGAAGTTAAAACACACACACAAGAGTTCTCATTTATTTTGCTCAGTGGAGGGTTTTCAAAAGCAGGTCATACAATTCGGGGTAGAAAAGTAAAGCCGAAGTGAGCCCTAATTAACGACACGAAGGAGCCCAACTGACCCTCCATGTTATTAATGCTCTGCTCATACTCCCAACTCCGCATGTCATGGTCGGCAAGCCTGAGGAGAAGACTTTTACATTCTCCCTTAACTTCGGCGACCTTGGCCTCATGTTCTTCGGCGATTGTTTCCAGGTCTCGAACCAGTCCATTCCCGCGAGCTATGTCCGCGGTTATTTTGTCGAGCCGTTCTTCCTGCCAGTCGCTCTGAAGCCTCAACAGGACATTGCGGCGGTCATGCTCGCCGGTGGTCAGGGATAGGGCCAATTGCTCCACCAGGTTTCTCCTCTCGCGAAGCAACGTCGCGACCCGCTCATTAGCAAACTCGACGGCCTTTTTGTAACTATCGGCCAGATAGTTGGTCAGCACCAAATGATCGGATCGATCCTCATAACGAGCTCGCAGGACGCGAGCCACGAGAACCTCCCGATTAGCAGCACGGTAGGCCTCTAAGGAGTGTGCAAAGAGAGTCGGGAAAATTCTATATTCCCTCCCCAGTGTAGTACCTTCGAGAGAAGTGGTATCAAGGTCCTCGAGCAGGACACGGATTTCATCCTCGGTCGCAGAATGATCGGTTATGTGTGCGTAACCACGACCCAGTAGGTTATAAAGCTTTTCCCACTGGGCCAAGACATCAGTTGAAAAAGTGCGTACGGGAGAGGAGGCCATTTGCGTTGGGTTGGCTTGAGAATAAGACGAGGCTAACAGAGAGATTAGAAGGAAGAAGCTGATTATGCGAGAACGTTAACCTTCCATACATTAATTCCTCATTTTATAGCAACTCGAGGATGATGAAGGGTCTCAGTAATAATGCTGGTAGAGCCCAGTTATGGGGTAAAGCAGGAGGTCCCCTCACGTGAACCATTGGATTCGTCTCGGTCCGCGATTTCCGGCTTATCAATTAAAAGATGTAAAAGATTTGTCGGGATCACCATTATTAGAGTTAGGTGGGAGGTAAGCGCAACTATCGAAAAAAGCCCTAACAGGATTCAGCACTCACATCACGTTGAAAAGCTAAGCGAGAAATTCAAGGTCTTGACGGGGAGCGTTTGCCTAATGATTTTCTTTCATGCTTGAAGAGCGTCTCCTAAACATACAAAGTCACTCGAAGAAAAATTTATAGGGAGTGAGCATACAGGAGAGAGTAGAGAACTCTGAGTGGGCAAGAACCAATCAAACATTTCTCAGTCCAACATATTTAAGAGGTTACTGTCAGCTGCTAGAGGCGACTGACTCAAAAATCTCAGAAATTGAACTACTGAGTGATCTCGAAGATTCCAAGACCAAGTCTAACACCAAAACCATGGAGCCCAACACTTCTGGCAACGGAAATCAAAATCACGGCGACGACGACAACGACATCCACGATACTCAACTCGGGAAAAGAAGACGTCCTCACCAATACTCTCAGGAGGAAACCCAAATGCTGGAAACCCTTTTCAGTAAAAGCCATTACATGAAAAAGAAGTGGAGAATTGAATTGAGCCGGGAGTTGGGGATTAATCAGTCGAGGATCCAGTTTTGGTTTCAAAATAGGAGATCCAAATCGAGGGCTCAACGCAAACGTCAGGTGGTCGAGATTTTAAAGGAAGAAAACCAAAAGCTGCGAACAGAAAACATGAGGTATGAAAAAGCTCTCAATATTACCGTTTGCCCTCATTGCGATAACCTCGTCGCCCTCGGTAAGATATTCCCCGATAAGCCTCACGCGATGATTGAAGACGTTCATTTACCACCCTACTCCCTCGGGGCATCTCCTGCTCAACCAGATTTTGCCGGAGTCACTCATGAGCAGGATAATCCCACGAAGATGATACAAATGCCTCCTGGGGGATGGGATTTGCATCGCTTTGATTGGAGTTACAGTTTCAAGGAGCTGGATGTTACCGCCGACCAGCTCAAAGCATATCAGCCTCATGCACAACAATTTTCGATAGGGTCGGGTCCCGCTGGAGATGAGTTAATCAGTCGTCAAGCCATCGATGCAATTTTGGGCCACGATAAGAGGAGGTTCGCTTGGCCCCCTGAACTGCATTCCAGATTCCTAGACGTGGTTCACCAAATGGGGATCGATTCAGCAACTCCGACGCGCATATTTAAGGCCATGAATGTACCGGGGCTTAGTAAGGAACTGGTCAGGAATCACCTTGCTGCCTACAGAAAGCTATTAAAACAACGTCGAACGGAGCTAAACCGGGAGGGATCCGTCTCGAGCTCAAAAGCTAGGGGCGACCGCCATTGTAATGCTCAGGCATCAAGAGATACCCGACCAAATCTAAGCATCAATCAAGCTAGCAGCCCGACCACCGGCAAACTGAAAGCTGATCAGAATGTCCTCCCGGGCCATTTCAATACTTCTCAAGAGCGCGTGTCACAAGTACAGCGAGTGCACACTCCTCCATTCGAACAGCAGTCGGCTGGTGCTCTGCCTGCCGCTGGTCAACCCACGACAGACGATTTCTTTGATGAGGGGCTCGATGCCTTGTTCAATCAGTGGGAAGCTGGCATGCTTGGACAGCCATGATCTAGCACTTGACTCGGGGCACGATGGGTCGGTCACCACGAACACCCATAGAAAGAAGAACGTGTTCACGAGTAGATCACTCATTTTATCCGTTGTAAAGTTCCTACGGGAACATTTTTCTTTAATGACTATAGTTAATTCTATATTAAAACCAACGCTATCGACGAACATCGTCATGCTCAGTTGTGATGATCCATTGTTAGATTAAGTCTGAAACCAGAGACGGTCTTTAAAATTTTGAGTGGCCACAAACTCATTCCTCACCAAGCGCCCAGGATGCTGAAATGAAGAGTAACAGCATGCACAGGGAAAATGCCACTTTCGTTTGAACGATGAAAAGGGATTGAGAGAAGATCATAGCGTTAATTCCCATGGAGCTAAATGAATTAAACGGAGTCATTAATTGCGGGCCCACCACTGCTCCCCACGTTCTCGGGCCTAGCAAATCATAAAAGGCGCCGAAAGATTGTAGACCCACCACTTTGAAGACTGAACTAGGGGACGAGCGCAATACTCGATGAAACCGAATCAATGCAAAAGAGTTTGTGATCCTATCACGAGGAAAAAGAAAGGGGAATACAGACGATGAGTAATTACAGGGTCTCGGGAGGAGTGCTTGCTTGCTGGTCTTCATATGCAGCCTGAAGGATGGTTCTAGGACACGCACAATCACTTGAGAAAATTTCTAGAGTGAGCAAACACGTAAGAGCGAATAGAGAAAGCTGAGTGAACTAGATCAGCCCGAGATACTTCGATCCATCATGTTTAAAAGCTATTCCCATCTGCTAGAAACGCCCGACCTGGACATTTCTGAGCACGAACTGTTGGGAGACTTTGAAGATCCTGGAGCTGAATCCTGCCCGAAGGCCGTGGAGACTGACTCCTCCAGCGATGAAATTCTAGGTTTCAGCTACGAAGAAGGAGTATACAATGATGACCGGAGTCGGAAAAGGAAGCAACTACAACGCCACACTCCAGGCCAAATCCGAGAGCTCGAAGCTTTCTTCAATGAATGCCCCACTCCAAGCAGACAACAAAAAATGGAGTTGAGCCGAAAGATAGGATTGGAGCTTTCGAAGGTCAAGTTTTGGTTCGCCAACAAACGAACCCGGGTGAAACAGCAATACGCAGACCATGAGTTATTGGCCCTGAAGGAGGAGAATGAGAAGCTTCAAGCTGAAAGCGCGAGATATAAGGAAGCTCTGACCAAGGCCACCTGCCTTAATTGTGGTAATCCTGTTGTCCTCGGCGAGGTGTTCCTCGATGAACCATCCCTGTTGACGAATAACGCTCAGCTGTTACCGTATTCTCCACAGCATTTTCCGACACAGCCAGATACCGCCGGAGATCTGCACAAACAAGTCAACACTATGGGATCAACACCATCCTCCTCTGAGAAATGGGATATGAATCATCACAGGGGGAATTCTCTCAATGACGAACTCGCTGTCGCAGCCAGCCAATCCAAAGTCGGTGAGTCCCTCCCTGGACAACTTTCGAAACGACTAGATCCCGTAGAGAATAGCTACCGAAGTATTGACGATATTTTGGGTGATAAGAGAACAAGGTTTTACTGGACCTATGAACTTCACACCAAATTTGTTGATGCAATTCGAGAGCTGGGAGTTGATTCGGCTAGCCCACTACGCATACTCGAGATTATGAATGTGCCGGGGCTCTCTAGAATTAACGTTGAGTCTCACCTCAAGTACTATAGGAGATTGCTAAGGGATGGAAGGATAGCGTTAAACCATCATAAAGCCAGTTGGAGCTCAAGTGCTGGGCAGAGTTACGACCATGATGATTGGAGAGCCAAGAGCACCCAACCGTGTTTCAGCAATGACGGGACTAGCAGTCGTGTCAGCGACTCCTCTAACCCAAATCAGAATGCTCCGCCGAGCTATCTCAATACTCCTCAGGAGTATATGCCACAGTTCCAGCACATAGAGATTCCTCAGTTTGAGCGCGAATCAGTCATTAATGTTGTCCCTGAAGCGGATCTGGCATTGGTGGAGAGTGCACATATGAACCTGCCGGTTATTGGAGGAAGTTCCAATTCGAGGGGTCAAATTGCTCACAGCGAGAGCAAAGAGAGGAATCCCTCGCCTGCAGTCGACGACACCCAATCTGGGCACCAAGGGCTAGAAAGAACAGGTGATTTCCTTGATGAGGAGCTGGACACTTGGATCAATACTCTTCGGGAATGTATGTCTCAACCCCAACAGGGCAATGATGAAGGTTCCAGCTCAAAGACTCCAATCCCTCACAATGTAAGCAATGAAAGAAATCTGCCCCCAACAATCGTTGATACCCAACTTGAACATCAATGGCTCGAAGACCCGAGCAATTTCCTTGGCGATGAGTTCAATCTTTGGCTCGATCAATTTGGAGCCGGAGGACCATCGCAGTGGTGACGCGAGGCCGGTGATCAAACGTCTGATGCAAGGCATGGCTACTCGATGAAAAATGCTTAGAGGAAATGTGTTGAATACTCCTATTGAATATGTTGTTGATCGCACTGTAAGGTTCCCACGGGAACATTTTTCCTTAATATCTAGAACTAATTGCGCGTGAGTGTCAACATCACCCTTTGAGCATCTTCAAGCCGAGGGCCGTGGATTAATCACTTAATCCGTGGAGCAAGTTTCATGAACAATGACTATTACCCGCGGAGCATAATGGGATCTACCCCTTCAATACGAAATACGTTTGGCCGCGAAGCCGCCTATTTGGTAAAACGATGTATCGTTCCTAAACGATCTTCAATCGAATACCGAAGTAATGTCTCCTTTCTTTTCCTTCTCAGATGATAAACATGGATAAAGCACTCAAGGAGCCATGCGTTCAAATAACAGAACAGACGCTGCCTAACTTGGGGAGCAGATGAACCATTGATGTTGCAAACACTCCAAGAATGGATATGCGGATTGGATAGATGTTGTTCATATCAATATGCAACATCAGAATGGGATGAAAATCAAGAGTAAAGTTGTATCGTCCCAACTTGTCTTGAATTTGGGAATATGAATTGAAACTTATTGTTTATCCTTGACAGGGGAGTCGCCTTGTAGACGAACAAGTTTTTACATCCCATGCACTACTCGTTAGAGTACATGACCAAGGGTAGGATGTATCGTTTCGATTTTTGAAAAATTCGTGAACCTACAATGATATGCTTCTTTTACATTTGCAGGGATCCGCAGCTGCGACGGACAGGTAAGTATCCTTTTTCCCAGTCAGCTGGAGATAAAAAATGTCAGAATCCTTTCGGCCGGCATACAGATTTTCCAATGCATCGTATTCATGATTTAAATCGGGAGGTTGCCCAAAGCATGAATAAAACATGCACGATACATCACAAAATCCCATCGATGGATAAATTTTGGGAAAGAAAGAAATGAATTTTTCCAAATATGATTATTTGTCAAATCATTCAAAAGGAAGTTTACTCAAAAGAGAGGCGAGCCCAGTCCAAACACATCCTACATACACTTGAGAGATGAGGGAAGTGAATCGGATAGCAAAATCTGTACCTACGGAGGTAGGGACCATTCGCAGCGATTACATAGATTGGGACGACGGAGGCGTTCGTTTCATATTCCCAAATACTACAGGTGACCATTGATAACCCCTTTGAACGGAGGTTTTCATTATCAGCCCTGTCGAGAACCACCCCACATCGGGGCAGAATAGAAGTAAGTCCAACAGCATCAGGAGAAATGGTTAGAAATTTTGTTGCTCGGACTAACATTAATCTTCGTGTGTTGTTTATATGGTAATCCAAGTGCCATAGGATGACGAGAAGCATTCATTTCTCTATCCCACATACGTTTATCCTTTGCACAGCCAAGTCGAGCCTGCAAATTCGTTTCATGAACCCGTTGGTGATCATTGCACATTTCAAGATGGATGCAGCATCACTTTAGAAACGGAAGAGCTCAAGACTAAGGGATTACAAAGAAATTCCTGGATTTATGGTAAAAGCATGTTTAGACTTTCGATCATATGTCTAAAGTGATCTCCTGAAGATGAGAAAATGGGATTTCAAAAGAAAAATAAAAAAAAAAAGATGAAAATGAGAAAAAATCCCGGCATCAAGAAAAAGCAAAGTGCCTGGTAAAAGCAAGGCTGATGCCCGTCCAAGCTGTTTGATTGACCCACAATAAGGTCTAGACGGGAAAAGAGGAAATCCCCGAAGGAGCCAAATTCCAAAAAGGCTGCTCGCCAAATAGTGTCAAGCGCGGAATAAAGGCGTAAAAGAGAAAAGACAGGTAGCAAATCTGCAATGATCACCAATGTCAAACTCTCCAAGAATTTTGGGCCAAAAACAAGCTTTTTTCGGTCCCCAATCCTACCAACATCATAACCCTGAAACAGTCTTCTCTGACTAAGACACTTGGGTTAACATATAGCTTAGCTCGAAGAAGTACGAGCAAGACTATTTCTTTTTCATTTTGCAGGGTTCTTGACTTGTAAAAACAAGCCTTTTTCGGTCCCCAATCCTACCAACATCATAACCCTGAAACAGTCTTCTCTGACTAAGACACTTGGGTTAACATATAGCTTAGCTCGAAGAAGTACGAGCAAGACTATTTCTTTTTCATTTTGCAGGGTTCTTGACTTGTAAACCCGGAGCAGATGGCGAAAGCTTTCGTTCAATGGCCTCGACTCCAAAGCGGGCCCCCCTTGAAAACCAATGTCCAAGCCCAACATTACGGTCCCGTGGAAGACCTTCCGACCGATCAAAGTGTATGCGCTGCGAATGAGCCTAAAACCTAGGCACAGGTTAGTAGGGAATGGAGTGCGTCCCCTATAAAAAAACCACTATCGCAAAACAGGTGAGAAGACCTCCTTGTCGAGAAATATTCCAATTGATGTTTTGAACAAACTCTGTTTGGAATTTTCAAGCTGTTGATCCAGATTTTCTATGCAAGGGATTTGTGATCACATTTGCATGCTGCAAGAATGTTTTGGATAGCCTCCAGCATCAAAATGCACATCTCATGACTAAAGCTTAAGTCATAAAATTTTGTCAATTGGACAATTGCTGTCTTCTCAAAGATTACCAATATTTTCTTGGGGAAGAGAAACCCTTTAAAAAAAAAATCCTCTTCAAAATCAGACAGTCTCATTGGACGTGGAGAACCCTCGTCATGAGACCCCTTTTAAAAGCAAACTGGAGGTAGATACCGCCTGAAGGGTCAAATCAAAGGTAGATACCGCCTGAAGGGTCAAATCAAAGGTAGATACCGCCTGAAGGGTCAACTCAAGGTAGAAACCGCCTGAAGGGTCAGCGCAAGGTAGAAACCGCCTGAAGGGTCAGCTCAAGGTAGATACCGCCTGAAGGGTCAAATCAAGGTAGAAACCGCCTGAAGGGTCAGTCATTGGTAAGTACCGCCATAAGCATCGACACAAAGGTCCGATCCACCATACGGATCAAATCCTTGGCAAATCCCAGGGCGTGGGATGCGCCTTCCTTAGATTCCTAGCCGTTAGGAATCCCCATAATGGTATGACCTACCATACAGGTCAGAACTTAATCTCCCTAGGATATTCTGAATGACGAATCCTAGGTATCCTCTTGAAAGTCGTCTTAACCGGCAGCATCCGACAGGTGAGCTTCAGGTAAGCCTCTCTCACTTCGGCCCATGTTCAAATTGTTAGAGCGAACATGAGATTAATTGGAGCTTTTATCAGAGCCTTAAGGATCCGATGTCATAGCATTTCTTCTCTCATTTTCCCAATTGAGTCTGTTAGGAATCAGGTGCCATGTTATCTTTGAGAGAAACCTCTACGAGATTCCTCTCAAAGAGGGGCAGCTGTTGACACCTGATTTTTGACCATCTATCATTGTGATTTTTTCTTTAAAATTAATTAAAAAATATAAAAATATAAAAATATAAAAAAAAAGTCATAAAATCACAAAATCAACTTTGGAAGCCTTGGCTTGACCTTAGGAACCAATTTTGAACAAAAAAGATTTTATGGTATTTTCAAATATTTTTTGGATTTATTTAATTATTAAAAATACCCAAAAAAATATTATTATTATTAAAAATACCCAAAAAAAATATTAACTGATTTGGTTTTGATTTCTTATTCAAGTGTGTTACTTTAAACCTTGAAAATTCGGCTCGGGTCAATATGTTCCTTTGCAAATATAAACCCGAACCGAGCAAAAAATGCCAATCGAGTCTTTTAATTTGTAGATTTTATGGTCTTGACATCGACCACCATCGGCAATATATATATGAATGCCCATTGCTTCTCTTCTTGGAAAAAGGGAACTAGAAAAGATTTAAAAAAAATGAAAAGAAGAGGGAGTGGAAGACAGATTATCTAGGGATGATAATAAAAAGAAGAGACAAGAGGACGTGCAAGGGGATCCAAAGAAAAAAAAAGAGAGAGACCAAGGCCTCTGGAGAGGGGAGAGCAAGAGAAGACGGAGGGGTCTAGGCTGTGCGTTAAAAAAAGCATAGGGACTCGCCAGCTTCTCTGGGTGGATTCTCGGAGCTTCCCGGTGACTGAGTTCGAAAGGGTTGGCCTTCTCTCTCAGGTTTGTTCCCCGTCCGGATCACGAAACTCGCCGGATCGAGAGTTTGATTTCTCGGTCCAGCGAGTCTCGGACGGTCTATTAGGCTGTCATGGCCATTGTGGATCTATTGTGTTGTTGATTTACTGTAGGTGGAATACTCGTGTCTCATCGTGAGCTTTTGACCTCTGATCTTGGTTCATAGCTTGCATACGTTCGTTTGTCCATGTCGTTAGCTTATTGCCTTTACTAGTTTTGAACTGTGATGGGTCTTTTGAATATTTTAAACGCTCGGCAAGGCAAAGGCGGGGCCGAGATAGAGTGGCAGTGAAAGCCTCGAGCCTTAGTCTAGTCCGTCGTTGTTGGTCGTCGGTCCTTGGGGGAGGTCGTGGTCGACGCCGGAGGCGGTGGCGTGGCTGCCGGTTCTCGACGTCGTGGTCTAGGTATTATAAAAGCGGACCGGAGTTTGTTGCGATAGGTTCTGTTGGGGCGCGACATAGTGGCGATGCAATGAGCGAGTCTCGACGGGTGTAGAGGCGACTCGAGCTTGAGCCGAGGCAAGTGAGCAGACGCGGCGCACGAGCAGATCTGCTGAGCGTGTCCGGGCGAGCCGTCATGGTTGCTCCCGTTGGTGCCCAAAGATGACGAGTGGCGGTCGGAGGAGTCGGTAGGCGACGACCACAGCGGTGTGGCGGCCGAGTCTCAATGTCGTGGTCTCGATACTCAACGAACAGAACCGATCGATGCTCAGGAGGTCCGGTTGAGTGAACGGCATGGGACGTGAACAAATACGGGTGCGGCTTGCATGGTCGGCCGAGCACGTTGAGGTAGTGCCTGAGTATGAGCCCGGCGGGACCGAGCGAGTCGGTCCCGATATGGTTTTCTCTTCGAACGCGAGAGGGTCCTGCGGGCGCGACCTGGCAGTTGCATGACGAGCGAGTCTCGGCGGTGCGGTGGCCGACGGAGCGAAGGCTGTCGATCGGCTCGATTCGTCCCACGGGATTCATCGGCTATTGGCGTCGGAAGTGCAGTGTCGTCGTCGGGTGTCGCAAAGATAAGAGAGCGTCAAAGGAGGAAGACGATGAACAGTTGTATTAGGGCTGCTCCCACGTTTCTTTCCTTTGGTTTGACCGAGTGGGCTGGCGTGAAAAAAAAGGGAAGCTGTGTTCGGCTTCTTCTTGTTGGATCCAAAGTCTGGGCCAGTCCAAGAATAAAGGAAGAGGCTGGGCGTGAGTGAGCTTGGACCGAAAGGAGGGCAAAGCCCAATTCGGTCAAGACAAGGGCGAGGTGGGCTTGACCTCTTCGTGTTGCCGGGCCCAGTTCGGGTTCCCTCTCTCGGGCCGGATCTGGACCTGACCTGATCCAGGCCCGGACCCGAGAACTCGACCCGGGCCCGGTTCTATTTAATTAAATAAAAATAATAATAATAATAAAAAATTCAAAAAATCAATAAACAAATAGAAAATCATAAAAAACTCAAAAAAAATCGGAAAATCCTAATAAATTCCAAAAAAATTCTCAAAAATGGGAAACGGCCACAAACAACTGGCCACGGAATATTTTGGGTAATTCGGTATCCAAACCTCCCAAAAATGACGATTTTTCCCTTCGGGCTAATCGTCCCAAAATCTTCCCATTTTACCCCTGGTCCGAAGTCGCACCTTCCTTAAGCCTTTATGGTTATACTAGGAAGCCATTGATCTGAATTGATGTGCATTGAAGTGATTTATTTATGTACTTGATTGCGCTTTCATTTAAATTGATTGTGATTGATAGGAACAGTCTTCCAATCTGCATGAAATCCTGAATTAAGCCTACCTCACCTAAAATTGAGCCTGCATGAACTCTTAGCTAGGAAAATCACTCGCGTCAGGTACCGAAAGGGCGTTGGTAATGACACCGACGTAACCAAGTCCCCGAACCCAGAATCTCTGGTTCCGCAGAACTGATCGACCTCTCCCAATCGATCAGTAAGGTTTCCGGTCTACCCTCCAAGAAAGACCGGTGGCGACTCCAAATGCATGCATAAGTTGCACATGCCACCACGACCACACTGAAGGTCGAAAGCGATCTACTCTTATCGTCGAATCCTTTGAAAAATACTCCCGCCGTGATTTGGTATGGGCCTGGGAGGGCCCGCGCCGATCCAAGACCCGCGATCGGTAATCCATTAGCCGCGTCCGCTTCCGGACGGGTCGCGACAACTACATTCTGCGTTCCATGTCACTTTCGCACCCTTTTTGAGTAATCTGAAGATCGGTTTAGCTACATCTGACAACTGATTGATGAATCTAGCAATATAATTCAGTCTC
Source organism: Rhodomyrtus psidioides (assembly GCA_021437785.1). Classification (NCBI taxonomy): domain Eukaryota; kingdom Viridiplantae; phylum Streptophyta; class Magnoliopsida; order Myrtales; family Myrtaceae; genus Rhodomyrtus; species Rhodomyrtus psidioides. The sequence continues at coordinate 5,366,054 of JAILYB010000055.1, forward strand.
CCCAGAAGGCTTCTCACTTCTTTTACTGTGGAGGGAGTTGCTAGATCATAGATGGCTTGAATCTTTGAAGGATTAATTTCAATGCCCCTGTTACTGACCATGAATCCGAGAAGTTTCCCAGATTTTGCCCCAAACACACATTTGTTGGGGTTCAATCTCAACTTATATTTCCGCAGCCACTCAAAAAACTTTCTTAACACCTGTATATGATCCTGTCCCTTCTTGGACTTAGCGATCATGTCATCGACATATACTTCAATTTCTTTATGGATCATGTCGTGGAACAACGTGACCATAGCCTTTTGGTAGGTGGCCCCCGCGTTCTTTAATCCAAATGGCATAACCTTATAGCAAAAGTTTCCCCAGGGCGTGGTAAAGGCAGTCTTTGGTTTGTCCTCATATTTCATGAGGATCTGGTTATATCCTGAGAATCCATCCATAAATGAGAACAATTAGTACCCCCCCTGTACTATCCACCAACACGTCAATGTGAGGTAGTGAAAAATTGTCTTTTGGGCTTGCTCTATTCAGATCTCGATAATCCACGCAGATCCGAACTTTCACATCCTTTTTCATGACGGGAACTATGTTTGTAATCCAGTCCGAGTAGGGGATAGCTTCAATAAAGCCTACTTTGAGAAGCTTCATGACTTCATCCTTAATTCTATCTTCTAACTCGGCTTTCATCCGTCTGCTACCCTGTCTGATAGGTTTAACACTGGGATCCGTGGGTAATGCATGTTCCACAATCTTAGGATCCAAACTCGGCATGTCGGCGTAAGACCATGCAAAGACATCTTCATACTCCCTCAACAATTCGGTAAACCTAAGCCTTTCATTTTGGGATAAATGTCCATCGATCTTGACTTCCTTGATATCCGTGGAGTCCCCCAAGTTAATAACGGCCGGTTCTTCTGAAGTTGGAGGCATTGATTCCTCAAAGGCGTTCCATTCTCTGTGGATAGACGCATAACCTTCGTCCTCATCTTCCTCAATGTTATAAGAACAATCAATGTGGAGATCTGGTATATATGTTTGAGATGTCATGCTTGAAATGTCATGAGCTTGGTTAGTTCATACTTCATAAAAAATGCCATGCATGAGTGTGAAAAATCTTTTCGAAAATGATTTCAAAATAAGTGCAGGTGTAAATGGGACTAGTCTTCATATCATAGGACATCATTGTCCCCCAATTTTTTTTTAGAAATTATGAATCATATAGAAAATCAGGCCTCAAGCTTCTGCACGGAAGACTAGTATCATCGTTGGGCTGATTTATGGTTCCATATGTCCTTAATAAAACTTGCGTGATTTTATTGAATGCAAAATGGGCCGCATTACAAACTATGTTGTTTGGACCAACGGCCGGAGATCCAAAGGCGTTTTCCTACTGTATCTCAAATGACAGGAATTAAAATGCAACAAAATGCAGAAAATTCTAAGTGCAGTATTTAAAAGCAGGAGAAGTTTCTTTACTCAAGAGTAGTGGATTCATCACTTAGCCACTCTATGATGACATTCACGAAGTTGTCTTCAAGAAAAGGGTTTGCCAGATCTGGTTCTGCTACTAGAGTTATGTCCTCTTCTGACAACCATCTAGAGTTCTTGCTGAAATAGGCGTTCAAAGGATTATTGAACATCTAGGACTTGCCTTTCCAAGCTGGAGAACCGATGAATGAATCTTTCGGGTTGTTCTGGCTTCCGTGGCGTCCCAGGCTCTTACCTTGGCCTCGACCTGTTGCTTTTGGGGCAGACTCGCCCAAGTGGTTTCTCTGATACCCTAGGCCCATCCTATGCTGGTTAGCTTTCAACTGCAGGGGGTACTTATTCCTTGACCATGCTTGCCCAAACCCTCTCCAAGGTTATATCCATATGCCAGTAGCATCTTAGCTGATAAAAGATTGGCTTCAAAGATATAAGGGGCTTTCAATCTTGTCCCCACGGGAGTGTGTTCTGTCGCCACCAACTCCAAGGAATGATAGCTTGCTTCCATCTTAACTTCGGGCTCGATGTAGGGAATAGCGCTGTTCTGATATGTTTGGAGGCCAACTTCTCCATGTACGGTAACCACCTTCCCATCCATCACAAAGCGCACCTTCTGATGCAAAGCTTGATGGCACGTCTCCTGCTACATGGATCCAAGGTCTCCCCAGCAGGAATCCAAATGCACTAGGCAAATCCATTACTTGGAAATTTATAGAGAATCTGGTTGGGCCGATGAGTACGTCGAGCTCAATCTCACCTACCAGTCTTCTTCATTCCATCGAAAGCTCTTACAGCTGTTTTGGAGGCCTTAATCATTTCTTCTTTGATGCCCAAACTCCTCAAGGTAGCTAGAGGGCATATGTCGAAAGCAGATCCGTTGTCGATTAGTACATGCGATATTCTCTTTCCGTTGCACTGTGCAGTAATGTATAGGGCCTTGTCATGTCCTCTCCCTTCCATGGGAAAGTCTTCATCGAAGAAGCTCAATTGATCTTTCAGGAGGATCGCCCCTACGAAGTCCCCTAGCTGCATATCATTGATTGTTTCAGGGACATGCACCTCGTTGAGTATCTTCAATAGTGCATTCTTCTGCTTCTCTGAATTGATGAATAAATCCAGTAAGGATATTTGAGCTGGCATCTTCCTCAGCTACTATATTACTTTAAACTCGCTGGTTTTAATGATGGACATGAGCTTTTCTGCGTCTTCCTTTGAGACTTCTTTCTTTTCGGACTCGCCTTCCCTAGGGACGTAGAATCGTCCAGATCTCATTACTGCATCTACTTCCTTCGTCCCATAGTCCCAATGGACCACTTTAGGATCGTACTCTTCTATCGGAGGGAGTTGTATGGTTATTGTCTTTGGATAAGATGTTTCTGGTTCAGTTGTGTCGTCTTCTTCCTCTTCCGTCAATCGAATTAAAACGGGCTTGACTATGCAATCTTCTGCCTCATTCAAGATATCAAGATCTTCCAACTTAATTAGCACAGTTGTAGCTGCTTCGATCATTGACACAGTGTTGTCAAAGTCCTTTGAAAAGATTTCATCTCTCAGTTGACAATGTCGGTCGTCATCACCTAATACCGCTGATGTTACAGATCGTGGGTATTCTCTCATTCCCCAGAGTTGTTCAACTGAGCTTCGTTGCTGGTCTTTTAATCTCTCTATTTCAGCATATCGTTCTGTGTCAGGCTTGGTATCCCTGATCTGATCAAGCGATGACTCAGGCTCTTTTGAAAAAGGCTTTTCCGGTAGAACGGGATCATCCATGCCTTCCCACCCGTCTGGTATGATGTCCTCCATTCTCTGATAGAAGCTAGGAGGAGCAAAGTACTCTACTTTAAAGTTGTATCCTCCAGAATCCTCACCCAGGTTGTCTACAATTTCACCAATTTCTAGCGCGTTAGCCATGAATCTACAGTCTGCTAGACTTCACCCCTTGGCTTCCAGTTCATCTTTTTCGGGCTCTTCTTCGGGCTCAATGATTGGCCCAAAATCTCCTTCCAGACCTTCATGCGGGATGTTCCACATGCTTCCCTGCTCAGTTTTAATCGCGAAGTGGCTCCCTTTGAAGGATAGAGAAGCTTCGACCCCCTCGAATTTTTCGTCGTTAATATCGAACATTATCCCCAAGCTCATCATTTTAGCTATACACAGTTTCTTCATGTTAGCGGAGATCTCCCCTTCTTTCGGGTATAGTGAAGCAATTGCCAAGATGTTGGTCAGTTTAGACACGTCCACCTTTAGCTCAAGGTGGCTTTCCTCCTCTTCAGCGAATATTGCCCCTACTGCTTGGTGATTAGGGAGTGGATTTTCTTGCACATTCGGAGTCGTGTTATCAAATTTTAAGATCTAGCTGTCAATTAGAGCATGTACCTTTAGCTTAAGGATATAGCAATTGTCAACACTATGTCCCCTTTTGCCCATGTGATAGACACAAGTCTGGCGTTCGTCAAAACTTGGATATTTAACAGGATTTGCCCTAGGTGGTTCCTTCGCCACTAAGTGTTGCTCTAGCAGCATCGGGAGCAACTTGGATAAGGGTCTCGGGAGTAGCGAGAACTGCCTCTGAGGTTGCCTCCTTCTAGGCTCTTGCACTTTCGGCGCCGACCAGGATAATCCTCCTTTGGTCTGATTAGAATTGCCAAACTATTTGGGCTTATGGGGGTCCGGTATGAATGCTATGTCGAGCCCGACCTCTTTCTCTTTCTTCAAGGGAAACTGTCTCCTAGTAGAAGCTTCATGAGGCATCCTTTCTCTTAAGGCCCATTCTAGCCTTTTAGCTACCTTTATCAAGTGTGCGAATGTCTGACATCCCGAGGTGTCTAACCTGTCAAAGTATTCATAGGGGAGTGCTTTCAGGAATAAATCAATCAGCTCATCTTCTGGGATAGACGGCTTTACTTGGGTTGCCAAAGCCCGCCATCTCTGGACGTATGTTCTAATCAGCTCTCCCCTTGCTTTTGAGGTTCGTAGAAAGTCTTCTCTCGTCGAGGCTGTAGCCGTGTTGAACTTGTACTGCCTGAGGAAGTCCTCAGCAAGATCTTCCCACACATCATAATCATCGAGGTCTAGTTCGATGAACCAAGCCAAAGCGGCGCCCGCCAAACTCTCCTGGAACGTGTTCATCAACAATGGGACACAATCTGAGTATTGCGCCATCTTGCGCAGGTAGTATTTGAGGTGAGCGCAGGTAGTATTTCATGAGGCATCCTTTCTCTTAAGGCCCATTCTAGCCTTTTAGCTACCTTTATCAAGTGTGCGAATGTCTGACATCCCGAGGTGTCTAACCTGTCAAAGTATTCATAGGGGAGTGCTTTCAGGAATAAATCAATCAGCTCATCTTCTGGGATAGACGGCTTTACTTGGGTTGCCAAAGCCCGCCATCTCTGGACGTATGTTCTAATCAGCTCTCCCCTTGCTTTTGAGGTTCGTAGAAAGTCTTCTCTCGTCGAGGCTGTAGCCGTGTTGAACTTGTACTGCCTGAGGAAGTCCTCAGCAAGATCTTCCCACACATCATAATCATCGAGGTCTAGTTCGATGAACCAAGCCAAAGCGGCGCCCGCCAAACTCTCCTGGAACGTGTTCATCAACAATGGGACACAATCTGAGTATTGCGCCATCTTGCGCAGGTAGTATTTGAGGTGAGCGCGGAGACAACCCGTCCCATTATCCTTCCTTACAAAGTCTGGTTCTCTGTAGTCAGGAGGGGTCTCTACCTTGGCGAAGGGAGATATCTTGTCGAAACGAGCCAACTCGTAACCTTGGCTGCTTAAGCATTCTTCAATCTTGGCTAATCTCTTAGCCTCCACTTCAGTTTTTACGGTCTGCTTCCCCTTTTCATCCTTCTCTAGGTTGATGACTGTCGCGACCCGTCCGAAATCGGATGCGGCTAATGGATTACCGATCGCGGGCTTTGGATCGGCGCGGGCCCTCCCAGGCCCATACCAAATCGCGGCGGGAGTTTTCTTTTGAGGGGTTCGACGATAAGAGTCGATCGCTTTTGACCTTAGTGCGGTCGGGGTGACATGTGCAATTTGTGCATGCATTTGGAGTCGCCACCGGTCTTTCTTGGAGGGTAGACCGGAAACCTTACTGACCGATTGGGAGAGATTGATCAGTTCTGCGGAACCAGAGATTTTGGGTTCGGGGACTTGGTTACGTCGGTGTCATTACCAACGCCCTTTCGGTACCTAACGCGAGTGATTTTCCTGACTAAGAGTTCATGCAGACGCAATTTCGGGTGAGGTAGTTTTGGTTCAGGGTTTCATGCAGATTGGAAGACTGGTCCTATCAAATCACAGTCAATATAATGAAAGCGCAAATCAAGTGCATAAATAGATCATGTCAATGCACATCAATTTCAATCATGGGCCTCCTAGTTGTCGCGACCCGTCCGGAAGAGGACGCGGCTAATGGATTACCGATCGCGGGCCTTGGATCGGCGCGGGCCCTCCCAGGCCCATACCAAATCGCGGCGGGAGTATTTTCAAAGGATTCGACGATAAGAGTCGATCGCTTTCGACCTTCAGTGTGGTCGTGGTGGCATGTGCAACTTGTGCATGCATTTGGAGTCGCCACCGGTCTTTATTGGAGGGTAGACCGGAAACCTTACTGACCGATTGGGAGAGGTCGATCAGTTCTGCGGAACCAGAGATTTTGGGTTCGGGGACTTGGTTACGCTGGTGTCGTTACCAACGCCCTTTCGGTACCTAACGCGAGTGATTTTCCTAACTAGGATTTCATGCAGGCGCAATTTTGGGTGAGGTAAGTCTGACTTTGCACATTAACCAGTTTAACATGCTCACGTAATCATAATAAATAAATAGATGTAAATCACATAAACATCTATCCTACGTGGTGATCATGGAATTATGATTTAATGGGTCTCGAGCCAATGAGACCACATTTAATCATTTTAATATTTTAATAACGGAGAGCCGCTCTTCGCTTCTTCTTGGTTTCTTGAACTCTTCAAGAATTGGGCCCCAAAGAGCTCGCCGACTTACAAGGCTCCCCCACGTAATCCTCGTAGCATTTACATCAACAATTGACTATGCTAAAAATAAAGATTACATGAAAAATAAAAGGAGTACGCAGCCTCCATTTAATAACTACAACCCCAAATATATAAATAATCATCATACATTCATATATACATCAATCACATTGATTAGGGATTTTTCCATGATCACCACCCTTCCATGTAAGTAATAAATTCACAATTTAAAACTTAGGAAGGCACAATAAAAATTCTACGTTGAATCATATTCAGAATTTTATGTAAAATAAGATAGCCATAAATTTTCGATTCAAAATTGATTTAGTCTCAATTTTTGCTACGTTGATTAATTTATCATATAAAATAATCAACCTCCATTAGCCATGTAAGACGAACAATTCGTTAATACATATTGGCCATAGTATTGCAAAAATTGCAAAAAATCAATTAAATGCACGAAAACACCTAAGGATCGGCTCTGATACCACTGTTGGGATCCACGTAACACGTAGTGGAAATAAATAACAACCCATACATGTATCTCCAGAGGCGTACTTCGTGCATTTCAATCGAAAAAAATCACAAAGCCTCAAAGGGAGTAAATAGATTACCTCTCGTAGCGTGCTTGAACGGAGGTGTCGGTTCGATGTTCTTCGATCTCAGCCTCCACAAGTGTTAGGCATCTAGTTCGGACGCACCACCAATTGACGAACGGGGAGACGACTAATAACTCCACAACAATTGTGCTAGCAATATGCGGAATCAATATTCCGAACTTAGTATATTTTGCTCACTCAAGATGATGAGAATATAGAGAGTGTTTGTGTTCTTCTCTCTAAGCTCTAAAAAATTTGCACACTCTACAAAATGTCTCTCTCTTCAACCTCAAAACTCTTGCCATCCTTTTATAGCCAAAAATACCTTCCAATAAATTGTATTTAAAAATAGCACTAACAATTATAAATTCTATCTAAAAATAGCACTCACAAATAAATGACATTTAAAAATAGCACTAACAATAGCACTCACAATTTATGATAAATAAATTTCATTTAAAAATAGCACTAACAATAGCACTCACAATTTATAATACAAAAATGCTATTTAAAAATAGCACTAGCAATAGCACTCACAATACAAAAATGCTAAAAAAAAGGCACTAACAAAGGTGTTAAAAATAATAACCATTATTATTATTACAAGAGTTAAAGAGGTTACCAAACAGTACAAATATGCATAACGTATAAATACGTATGATGTATAAATACGTAGAGCATACATATACATCCGTGAAACCGGGGACTAATTGAAAGAAAAATGTGCAATTAAGCCCTTTTGGTAAAAATTGATTAAATTGGAGGGCAAATTGACCTAATTGCACTTTAAGACTTTAGAATCCAATGTCATAACTTATAAAAAGTGAGAATTGAAAACTAAAAGACTCGAAAAGGATTTTTTTTTTTTTTTTAGGCTCGGTTCGGGTTTATGTTTGTGAAGGAACATAGTGACCCGAGCCGAATTTTTTAGATTTAAAGTGACACACTTGAAGAGGAAATTAAAACAAAATTATCGAATATTTTTGGGTATTTTTCTGACCACGAATGGTATTTTTCTGATTTTTTGGGTATTTTTATAATTAAATAAACTCGAAAAATATTAAAAATACCGAAAAATATTTTTTGTTCAAAATTGGTTCCCAAGGATAAACCAAGGCTTCCAAAGTTGATTTTGTGATTTTATGACCTTTTTTGATATTTTTAATTAATTTTAAAGAATAAAAATCACAATAATAAATGGTAAAAAATCAGGTGTCAACAGCTGCCCCTCTTTGAGAGGAATCTCGTTAGAGGTTTCTCTCAAAGATAAGGTGGCACCTGATTCCTAACCGACTCAACTGGGAAAATGAAAGAAGAAATGTTATGACATCGTATCCTTAAGCCTATTGATAAAAGCTCAAATCAATCCCCGGTTTGCTCTAACAATTTGAACATGGGCCGTAGTGAGAGAGGCTTACCTGAAGCTCACCTGTCGGATGATGCCGGTTGCCACAACTTTCAAGAAGATGCCTAGGACTCGCCATAGAAAATCCTAGGGAGATTAAGCTCTGACCTGTATGGTAGGTCATACCATTATGGGATTCCTAATTGGTAGGAACCTAAGGAAGGTGCATCCCCACGCTTTGGGATTTGCTAGAGATTTTAATCCGTATGGTGGATCAGACCTTCGTGTTGATCCTTAAGGCGGTATCTACTTCGTGTTGACCCTTAAGGCGGTATCTACCAATAAGTTGACCCTTGAGGCGGTTTCTACCTTGGTTTGACCCTTCACGCGGTTTCTACCTTGGTTTGACCCTTCAGGCGGTTTCTACCATGAGTTGACCCTTCAGGCGGTTTCTACCTTTGATTTGACCCTTCAGGCGGTTTCTACCTTGTGTTGACCCTTCAGGCGGTTTCTACCATGAGTTGATCCTTCAGGCGGTATCTACCTTGTGTTGACCCTTCAGGCGGTTTCTACCATTGAGTTGACCCTTCAGGCGGTATCTACCATGATTTGACCCTTCAGGCGGTTTCTACCTTTGATTGACCCTTTAGGCGGTTTCTACCTTCAGTTGACCCTTCAGGCGGTATCTACCTTGATTTGACCCTTCAGGCGGTTTCTACCTTCAGTTGACCCTTCAGGCGGTATCTACCTTGATTTGACCCTTCAGGCGGTTTCTACCTTTATTTGACCCTTCAGGCGGTTTCTACCATGATTTGACCCTTCAGGCGGTTTCTACCTTTGTTTGACCCTTCAGGCGGTTTCTACCATGTGTTGACCCTTCAGGCGGTATCTACCATGATTTGACCCTTCAGGCGGTATCTACCTTGAGTTGACCCTTCAGGCGGTTTCTACCTTGTGTTGACCCTTCAGGCGGTATCTACCATGATTTGACCCTTCAGGCGGTATCTACCTTGAGTTGACCCTTCAGGCGGTTTCTACCTTCGATTGACTTTGAAAAGGGGTCTCATGACGAGGGTTCTCCACGTCCGATGAGATTTCCTGAATTTTGAAAAGTGGGTCTCATGACGAGGGTTCTCCACGTCCGATGAGACTGTCTGAATTTTGAAAAGGGGTCTCATGACGAGGGTTCTCCACGTCCGATGAGACTGCCTAAGTTTTGAAAAAGGGGTCTCATGACGAGGGTTCTCCACGTCCGATGAGACTGTTTGAATATTTTGAAAAGGGGCCTCATGACGAGGGTTCTCCACGCCCGATGAGACTGCCTAAATTTTGAAAAGGGGTCTCATGACGAGGGTTCTCCACGTCCGATGAGACTGCCTAAGTTTTGAAAAAGGGGTCTCATGACGAGGGTTCTCCACATCCGATGAGACTGTTTGATATTTTGAAAATGGGTCCTGGGACGAGGGTTCTCCACGTCTGATAGGACTTTTTCTTTTAAAAGGGTTTTTCTTCCCCCTTTTTTTTTGGAGACCCCGAAGTTTGTCGGGAATTCAGTTTTTTTGAAGCAGTGAAAGATTTTATTTTGACAAAACTTCACTTGAGTCTGTTGAAGCGACATTCTGGGAGCTGGGTTCTCCAGGTATCCTGCAGAAGTTTGAGCCTGAAAGATTTTTCTTCACCAAGAAAACGTTAGTAATCTTTGGGAAGACTACGGCTGTCCATTTTGACAAAACCGTATGATTTAAGTTTTAATCATGAAATGTGCATTTTGATGCTGGAGGTTATCCAAAGCATTCTTGCAACATGCAAATGTGATCACAAATCCCTTGCACGGAAAATCTGGATCAACAGTTTGAAAATTCCAAAAAGAGTTTGTTCAAAACATCAATTGGAATATTTCTCGACAAGGAGGTCTTCTCACCTGTTTTGCGATAGTGGTTTTTTTATAGGGGATGCACTTAATTCCCTACTAACCTGTGCCTAGGTTTTAGGTTCATTCGCAGCGCATACATTTTGATCGGTCGGGAGGTCTTCCACGGGACCGTAATGTTGGGCTTGAATATTGGTTTTCAAGGGGGACCCGCTTTGGAGTCGAGGCCATTGTATGAAAGTCTTCAACATCTGCTCCGGGTTTACAAGTCGAGAACCCTGCAAAATGAGAAAGAAATAGTCTTGCTCGTACCTCTTCGAGCTAAGCTATATGTTAACCCAAGTGTCTTAGTGAGAGAAGACTGTTTCAGGGTTATGATGTTGGTAAGATTGGGGACCGAAAAAGGCTTGTTTTTTGCCCAGAATTTATGAGGGGATTGACATTGGTGATCATTGCAAATTTGTCACATGTCTTTTCCATTCTGCATCTTTAGCCTTTGAGGCGCGCAACCTATCTTGCGGTGTGCACCAGCTCTTTAAAGAGCGTCTCTTGTTGCATTCAAAGACCGACTCTCTCTATGTCTTCGTTCTGTGCTTAATAGCATTCGGGGAGCAGCCTTTTGGATTTGGCTCCTTTAGAGATTTTTCTCTTTCCCCACGAGGCTTCATTGGAGGTCAATTTAACAATTTTCACGAGCATCGACCTTGCTTTTATCAGGCACTTTGCTTTTTCTTTTCTGATGCTGGGGATTTCTTTAATCCCTTGTCGCAAGTGAGATGCTTTGGCAATTGTGCTAGATATATGATTTGGCTCTTAGCACGCTTGAGTATTGACTTAGTAGCTTTTTCGTAAACCCTAGGTCTTGAACTCCCTCGTTTCTGAAGTGATCTGCCTTTATCTTGGAATTTGCAATGATCACCAACGGGTTTATGAAATGAATCTGCAGGCTCAACTTGGCTGTGCAAATGATAAACGTGTGTGGGATAGAGAAATGAACGCTTCTCGTCATCCTATGGCACTTGGATTACCATATATACAACACACAAAGATTGATGTTAGTCCGAGCAAGAAAATTTCTAACCATTTCCTCCTGATGCTGCTGGACTTACTCCTGTTTTGCCCCGATGTGGGGTGGTTCTTGACAGGGTTGAGAATGAAAACCGCCGTTCAAAGGGGTTATCAACGGTCACCTGTAGTGTTTGGGAAATATGAAACGAATGCCTCCGTCGTCCCAATCTAAGTAATTGCTGCGAATAATCCCTACTTCCGTAGGTCCAGATTTTGCTATCTGATCCGCTCCACTCCTCTCTCAAGTGTGTAGAGGACGTGTTTGGATTTAGGCTTTGCCTCTCGCCTTTGAGGAAGCGCCCTTTTGATTGTTTTGAACAATTTTTTATTGGAAAAATCTCTTTCATTTTCTCCAGAAATTTTACCCGTCAAAGGGGATTTTATGATGCCCCATGCATGTTCTTATTCATGTTCAGACAACCTCCTGTTTCAAAACATGAATGCTAATGAAATTTGAATTCTATGTCTTTTCCAGACATTAGATTCTGAAAGCTTTTCTTTTCTTCTCAGTTTTTATTCAACATCTTCAATGGATTGGGGAAAGGGATACTTACCTGTCCCCCGCGGCTGGAGATCCCTGAAAATACGGAAGAAACATGTTATTGTACGTTCACGAATTTTTCAAAAAATTAGAACGATACAATTTACCCTTGGTCATGTATTCCAACGGGTAATACATGGGATGTGAAAACCTGTTTCGCCTTGATGGCGAGCCCCTGTCAAAGACGAGAATTAGGTGTCAGTTTGCGTTCCAAAATTCAAGGCGAATTGGAACGATACAGCATTGTCCTTGCTTTGTGTTTCCATTCGAACACAAACGCGCGGCTTGCAGAAATTGGCCATCTATATTGCGGCCACGATCCCTCCGTTTGGTTGGCGATGAATCATTCTCGAGGATTTGCCCCAGAGGAGATCCATTTGTGTTTTTGGGCGTATTCCAGCGCCACTCATCATAGTTCCTTTTATTCAAGAAAAATGAAATTTTTATCAGAATGCATGTCAAAGCATGAAGTGTGGAAGCGATACTTTTTACCATCCACTAGGTCTTATGATCAAAGACCATCTCCTGGAATCCTGACTTCTAAGGCCACTGATTCAATTCGCCTCCCTATTAGCGCGCTCTTTTCATTTGGGGCTTTCAGCGCCAACGACTTCCTGCAAAATGAGTAAAAATTCATGTTAGGCATGTGGTCTTCGAAGACCAAATTGGAACGATACAAGGCTACCGTTCACCCAAATTCGTATCTTGGGGTTTGATTCTGATGCGGACGACTCTGTTATTGCGTCCATTGACTTTGCCAGAGGAGAAACGCCCGGCGTACAAATGATTCACTTGCCCCAGTTAGGCGTGGTTTTGCTGTTTGTCATCTCTGGATTCGATGACCCTGGTCTGATGCGCTTTCATGGGGGATCATGAGAGTTTGCCCCCGGTTTGGCTCCTTAAAGAAAATGGGGGGAACCTGCTCCCATTGATTTTTGCAGATTCTGATCATCCATCTCGATTGTCAGAGTCCTTGATCAATTTTATCTGTCTCAAGACAGCTTGATATTCTTGGGATTCGTCATGTGGCGGTTTGGTGATTCTCTCGATCACAGTCGCCATTTGAGGTATTTGATGTTCCATGTTTGTTATTTGAAAGCATTACATCCTGCGTCATCTGCTCTTGATTATCACCTGAGAGGAAAAAGAAAGGAAGCATTATTCCCATATCAAGAAAATAATCATTTTGGAACGATACGTCCTTTTACACTTGATTTGCATTCCGTTTTGATGTTGCATATTGATATGCACAACATCTATCAAATTCCTCCATCCGTGCTTGAAGGTATTTGCAACGCCTACGGTTCATTTGCCCCAACTGGGTGACGTCTGTTTTGTCATTTGAACGCATGAGCTTTTGGGTGCATTGTCTCTTTTATCACCTGAGATAAAGAAAAATGGAGAAAAACTTATCCCCAGATCTGATTAAAAATCAATTAGGAACGATACGTCCTTTCACCAAACGAGTGGCTCTGCTGCCAAATGTATTTTGCACTGAAGGGACGAATTCCACTATGCTCCACGGGTTTGGGGAATTTGCCCCTATTTTCGATAGAAATGAGCCTTATCGAGATGTATACAATACAAATAGATCCCTAATACAATCAATCTAAGGGACGAGATAGAGAGGACCTCAGCAAAATTAGTCTTATTCAAGAGGACTAAAAATACCAAACCAATCAAAGGAATGTGGTCCGAACATTTGGAGATGCCCCGGTTCCAGTCTTCGAGATGTGACTCCAGGATCACCGATTTTTTTTTTTTTAGTTGGTTTTAGATATGTCAGCCATCCAAAGACATGCACATGAGACAAGTGAGGATAAAACTTCTAAAAATCAAAGGATTTGGCACCTAAGGTCAAGGTTCCCACCTCGAGTTCTAGAAAGAGCAGATTCCATTGCACAACTATCGTTGCATTGGGGCTCGATCCCTAGCTCAAAATGAGCGGAATTGAAAAGTGGATTACCCCGTGTTTTTCCTCACGGAGATTCCATTTTCAATCCCTTCTAATGTTTTCCTATAGACGGCGCCCGAGGTTTTAGGCGCGGTTGTGTGTGTTTTCGGTGTCGTGCTAAAGCGATAAACATGCATCTTATTTAACAATCACCGCTTCAATATAAAACATACACACAATCATTCATTCCTACGCCAACCTGCATAAGACAATGTTAATCACAGACTACCCCCCTTATCGCTCCAATCTGCAAAAACATATAACACCTATCATAAGCGGACTTACCTCACCTTCAAGAGCGCCTGCATGGTTAGAAAAATCACTCAGCGTTTTAATTACGGCCTAAGTCCACTTGAGGTCTAGAACCATTGGTTCTAGAACAAAGGTCCCCAGTGGAGTCGCCAGCTGTCGCGACCCGTCCGGAAGAGGACGCGGCTAATGGATTACCGATCGCGGGCCTTGGATCGGCGCGGGCCCTCTCAGGCCCATACCAAATCGCGGCGGGAGTATTTTCAAAGGATTCGACGATAAGAGTCGATCGCTTTCGACCTTCAGTGTGGTCGTGGTGGCATGTGCAACTTGTGCATGCATTTGGAGTCGCCACCGGTCTTTATTGGAGGGTAGACCGGAAACCTTACTGACCGATTGGGAGAGGTCGATCAGTTCTGCGGAACCAGAGATTTTGGGTTCGGGGACTTGGTTACGCTGGTGTCGTTACCAACGCCCTTTCGGTACCTAACGCGAGTGATTTACCAAACTAGGATTTCATGCAGGCGCAATTTTGGGTGAGGTAAGTCTGACTTTGCACATTAACCAGTTTAACATGCTCACGTAATCATAATAAATAAATAGATGTAAATCACATAAACATCTATCCTACGTGGTGATCATGGAATTATGATTTAATGGGTCTCGAGCCAATGAGACCACATTTAATCATTTTAATATTTTAATAACGGAGAGCCGCTCTTCGCTTCTTCTTGGTTTCTTGAACTCTTCAAGAATTGGGCCCCAAAGAGCTCGCCGACTTACAAGGCTCCCCCACGTAATCCTCGTAGCATTTACATCAACAATTGACTATGCTAAAAATAAAGATTACATGAAAAATAAAAGGAGTACGCAGCCTCCATTTAATAACTACAACCCCAAATATATAAATAATCATCATACATTCATATATACATCAATCACATTGATTAGGGATTTTTCCATGATCACCACCCTTCCATGTAAGTAATAAATTCACAATTTAAAACTTAGGAAGGCACAATAAAAATTCAACGTTGAATCATATTCAGAATTTTTATGTAAAATAAGATAGCCATAAATTTTCGATTCAAAATTGATTTAGTCTCAATTTTTGCTACGTTGATTAATTTATCATATAAAATAATCAACCTCCATTAGCCATGTAAGACGAACAATTCGTTAATACATATTGGCCATAGTATTGCAAAAATTGCAAAAAATCAATTAAATGCACGAAAACACCTAAGGATCGGCTCTGATACCACTGTTGGGATCCACGTAACACGTAGTGGAAATAAATAACAACCCATACATGTATCTCCAGAGGCGTACTTCGTGCATTTCAATCGAAAAAAATCACAAAGCCTCAAAGGGAGTAAATAGATTACCTCTCGTAGCGTGCTTGAACGGAGGTGTCGGTTCGATGTTCTTCGATCTCAGCCTCCACAAGTGTTAGGCATCTAGTTCGGACGCACCACCAATTGACGAACGGGGAGACGACTAATAACTCCACAACAATTGTGCTAGCAATATGCGGAATCAATATTCCGAACTTAGTATATTTTGCTCACTCAAGATGATGAGAATATAGAGAGTGTTTGTGTTCTTCTCTCTAAGCTCTAAAAAATTTGCACACTCTACAAAATGTCTCTCTCTTCAACCTCAAAACTCTTGCCATCCTTTTATAGCCAAAAATACCTTCCAATAAATTGTATTTAAAAATAGCACTAACAATTATAAATTCTATCTAAAAATAGCACTCACAAATAAATGACATTTAAAAATAGCACTAACAATAGCACTCACAATTTATAATACAAAAATGCTATTTAAAAATAGCACTTACAATAGCACTCACAATTTATAATACAAAAATGCTATTTAAAAATAGCACTAACAATTATAAATTCTATCTAATAATAGCACTCACAATTTATGATAAATAAATGCCATTTAAAAATAGCACTAACAATAGCACTCACAATTTATGATAAATAAATTTCATTTAAAAATAGCACTAACAATAGCACTCACAATTTATAATACAAAAATGCTATTTAAAAATAGCACTAGCAATAGCACTCACAATACAAAAATGCTAAAAAAAAAGGCACTAACAAAGGTGTTAAAAATAATAACCATTATTATTATTACAAGAGTTAAAGAGGTTACCAAACAGTACAAATATGCATAACGTATAAATACGTATGACGTATAAATACGTAGAGCATACGTATACATCCGTGAAACCGGGGACTAATTGAAAGAAAAATGTGCAATTAAGCCCTTTTGGTAAAAATTGATTAAATTGGAGGGCAAATTGACCTAATTGCACTTTAAGACTTTAGAATCCAATGTCATAACTTATAAAAAGTGAGAATTGAAAACTAAAAGACTCGAAAAGGATTTTTTTTTTTTTTAGGCTCGGTTCGGGTTTATGTTTGTGAAGGAACATAGTGACCCGAGCCGAATTTTTTAGATTTAAAGTGACACACTTGAAGAGGAAATTAAAACAAAATTATCGAATATTTTTGGGTATTTTTCTGACCACGAATGGTATTTTTATGATTTTTTGGGTATTTTTATAATTAAATAAACTCGAAAAATATTAAAAATACCGAAAAATATTTTTTGTTCAAAATTGGTTCCCAAGGCTAAACCAAGGCTTCCAAAGTTGATTTTGTGATTTTATGACCTTTTTTGATATTTTTAATTAATTTTAAAGAATAAAAATCACAATAATAAATGGTAAAAAATCAGGTGTCAACACTAGTATAGCCATAAGGGCTTAGGGAAGGTGTGATTTAAGACTGGGGGTAAAATGGGAAGATTTGGAAACGATTAGCCCGAAGGGTAAAATCGTCAATTTTGGAAGGTTTGGATACCGAATTACCCAAAACAATCCATGGCCAGTTGTTCGTGGCCATTTCCCATTTCTGAGGATTTTTTTGGAATTTCTTGATTTTTCTTCAATTTTTGGAGGACGATTCGCCCAAAGGGCGAAATCGTCATTTCAAGAAGAGTCGGGGTTTAAAACACCCGGGATGAGACTTGGCCAGTTGTTTGTGGCCATTTCCTATTTTTTGGGATTTTCCTAGATTTTTTTAGAATTTTTTGGAAGATGGTTTGCCGGAAGGGCAAAACCGTCATTTCTAAAAAGATCGTGGGTCGAAAGACCCGAAACAGGCCATGGACAATTGAATATGGTCATTTCCTATTTTCTGGAATTTTTTAGAATTTTTCTGAATTTTCCGAATTTTTTGAATATTTTCATGATTTTTCATTTTTTATTGATTTTTTTTATTATTATTACTGTTTTTGTTATTTTCTGAATTTTTTTAATATTTAAAATTATTTTCCGGGCCGGGTTAGACCCGGCCCGCGCCTCTCGGGCGCCCGGCCCGACCCTAGGGGTCGGCACCGGTCTAAAACGACACCGTTTTAATTTTTTCTATTTTTTTTAACAATTTTTTTGATTTTTTTATCCATTTTATTTGATTATCCGAAAATTCTCCGGATCCGACGGCTCTAATTGCGCCACGTGGCATCATCATGTGCGTCCGATCTTCCACTAGATCGGACGCTTCAGAGGGAGCCACGTGGCTCGATCTTAACCGTCGGATCAAAAATCAATTTATTTTCTTTTTTAGAAAAACCTCAAATCGGACGGTCAGAACCAATCCACGTGTCCAATTGTGGTGCGTCCGATCTTGGACAAGATCGGACGATCCACAGAAGGCCACTTGGCACGTTCTTGGCCATCAGATCGAATTTATTTAATTTTCCGAAAATCATTCATTTTATCCGAAAATCATTTTTTTAATTTTCCAAAATTCCAGGATCGTGACACGTGTCACGATCCAGGCCGTCCATTTCGTTGCTTTGAAAATAAACGGTCGGCCCCCACCCGGCTGACGTGGCGCCTACGTGGCCGGCCACGTCAGTCGTTGACCGGTTGACCGGGCAACCGCCGCCGGAGAAGATGACCGGCGCCTCGCCGGAACAGTAAAAATTCCGGCGAGGTCGCCGGAAAAACGCGAAATGGTGTCAAAACTCAGTGTTTTCTCGCCCATTTTTCAGCATTAGGCTCCCTACACTACCAGCATCATCGTACAACACTAACATGAAAGGTCTATCGTCGGAAAACGGCCGGACGAAGCTTCGACCGAACCGGCACCGGCGAGCTATTTCGCGAAGAAAATTACTCTACTCAAACTCCGTTCTAATCATTCAGACATCAACCAAAGAAGCCATGGGGACATACCTGAGCTCATTTGAACTTGCTGTCCAATGTACGCGCCGGACCGAGCTCTTGGCTCGGACGTGCCTCGAGGAGCCTCGACGGTGAGTTCTCGGCGTGTTTCAATGAAAAATAAATAGCAAGTCGGGCTTAGAGTCGGGTCTAGGATTAACTTAGGGCCATAACCGAACACATGTTACTCAGACAATGCACGGCCGGGGGCAAAACCGAATCGAAACAAGCATTGGCATTTCATCGAACACATGGTGTGCATACAAAAATATGGAGATCCGGTGAGATACCGACCTGTCTCCGGCCTGTCGACGGCGGTCCACGTTCCAGCGAAGCTCAGTGTGGTATCTTGAAGGTTGAGGATGCCCGCTCTCCCTCGGTTTTTCGCAAAAAATCCCCCTCTTCTCTCTCTTCGGACTCGGTATAAAACCGAGATTCCCCGGCCTGTTTCGTGGCCGACCGGCGACCTCGACGCCCGCTCCCTCTCCAGCACACGAGCATGGGTCTCTACACATGTCCCCCACGCTCGTTCCCCTTTTGTTCTTCCCCAAATCCGCGCGCCCAAGATGCACTGCTTTTTTTTTTCACTGTCCAACGCGCACGGGTCTGCAACTTTGTTGCAGACCCGGTCGGACCGGGTCGGGTCGGGTCTGACCCGACCGGCCCGGTTCGACAAATTCGTTCCAATTGAGCTCCGATTCGACCTATTTTCATGAAATTGACGGCATAATCGGACTCCTTGACACATTTTCTATTAAATAGGGGTATTTTCGTGAATCAATTGATTGAAATTTTACGAAAACCCCAAATTGTCCCTAGGATCCGAAAATGAATTTCGCCAAATCGAAGGTCCAAACGATCGAATTATTCAAAATTGAGCCCACCAATGGATTCAGTATGATGAAAAATATAGGGTGGAGGTGTTTAATTTTAATGGGTGTGCCCGTGTGAAATTTAATTTCAAAAATTGCAAAACCGGGGACTAAATTGAATAAAATTTGTGCAATTAAGCCCTTTTGGTTAAAATTGATCAAATTGGAGGGCAAATTGACCCAATTGCACTTCAAGACTCTAGAATCCAATGTCATAGCTTATAAAAACCTAGAATTGAAAATTAAAAGACTCGAAAATGATTTTTTAGGCCCGGTTCGGGATTAGGTTTGTGAAGGAACCCCATGAACCAAGCCAAATTTCCCTGATAAAAAGTGAAAATATTAAAGAGGGAATTAAAATAAAATTTCTGAATATTTTTTTGTATTTTTCTGACCGCAAATGGTATTTTTCTGATTTTTTGGGCATTTTTATAATTAAATAAATTCCAAAAAATATTTAAAAAATCAAAAAATATTTTTTGTTCAAAATTGGTTCCTAAGGCTAGGCTGAGGCTTCCAAAGTTGATTTTGCAATTTTGTGACCTTTTTTGCTATTTTTAATTAATTTTAGAAATTAAAACTATAATAAAAGATAGTCAAAAATCAGGTGTCAACAGCTGCCCCTCTTTGAGAGTGAGCTCGTCAGAGGTTGCTTTCAAAGACAAAATGACACATGAATCTTAACCGACTCGACTGGGGAAAAGAAATGCTATGACATCGAACCCTTAAGTCCTTTGATGAATGCTCAAATTAATCACCGGTTTACTCTTGCATTTCGAACGTGGGCCTGAGGGAGAGCGGCTTACCTGAAGTCTGCCCATTGGGTCCTGCGCATGCGGAGTCTGAGGTTTTATCGCTGCGCTCTCAGGATGCCGGAAAAAGGAGGGGCTTGTTCCCTTTTTGTTTTCTTCTTCATCTTTTGTTTTTGTTTTTTTGTTTTTGTTTTTTTGTTTTTGTTTTTTTTTTGTTTTTTTTTAATATAGGCCCTCGTAGCTTCTGACACACTATCCCAGGCTTTATTCCTCGAAAACCTTTCCCGGCTACTGACAGGAAACCCTCACAGAAAGATTTATCGAGCACCCCGAGCTTTGGGGATC
Organism: Rhodomyrtus psidioides; assembly: GCA_021437785.1. Lineage (NCBI taxonomy): Eukaryota > Viridiplantae > Streptophyta > Magnoliopsida > Myrtales > Myrtaceae > Rhodomyrtus > Rhodomyrtus psidioides. Next base: position 5,386,385 of record JAILYB010000055.1, read on the forward strand.
CCATGACGCTGACTAGCGGTGACAGAGGGGATTTCTCAGTCGGAGGTTTTCCACGTCCGCTGGGATGGTTTGATCTTTTGAAAAGGTTCTCGGGACAGGGGTTCTCCAAGTCCAATGGGATTTCCTGATTTTTTGAAAGGGTTCCCAAAATGGAGGTTTTCCACGTCCGATGGGATTACCTGTTCTTCTGAGAAGGAGTCCCGAGTCGGAGGTTTTCCACGTCCGCTGGGATGGTTTGATCTTTTGAAAAGGTTCCCGGGACAAGGGTTCTCCAAGTCCAAGGGGATTTTCTGATTTTTGAAAAGGGGTCTCATGACGAGGGTTTTCCACGTCCGATGAGATTACCTGTTTTTCTGAGAAGGGGTCTCATGACGAGGTTTCTCCACGTCTGATGAGATTACCTGTTTTTCTGGTAGGGGTCTCATGACGAGGTTTCTCCACGCCTGATGAGATTACCTGTTTTTTTGAAAAGGGGTCCCATGACGAGGTTTCTCCACGTCCGCTGGGATGGTTTGGTTCTCTTGAAAATGGGTCCCAAGTCGGAGGTTTTCCACGTCCGCTGGGATGGTTTGTTTCTCAAAAGGAGTTCCCAACACGGAGGTTTTCTACGTCCGATGGGATGGTTAGTTTCTCAAAAGGAGTTCCCAACACGGAGGTTTTCTACGTCCGATGGGATTGCTCGGTTCTTCAAATGGTTCCCAAATCGGAGGTTTTCTACGTCCGGTGGGATTACCTGGTTCTTCAAATGGGTTCCCAAATTGGAGATTTCCACGTCCAATGGGATTGTCTATTTTTGAAAAAGATTCCCAAGACGGAGGTTTTCCACGTCCGGTGGGATTGTTTGATTTCCTTAAAAAGGGGTCCCAAGTCGGAGGTTTTCCACGTCCGCTGGGATTGCTTGGTTCTCTTGAAAGGGGTCCCAAGTCGGAGGTTTTCCACGTCCGCTGGGATGGTTTGTTTCTCAAAAGGAGTTCCCAACACTGAGGTTTTCCACGTCCGATGGGAATGTTTAATTTTAAAAAGGGGTCCTAGCTCGAGGGTTCTCCACGTCATGCTAAGACTGCTTGATTTTCTTGAAAAGGTTCCCAAAACGGAGGTTTTCCACGTCCGATGGGAATGTTTAATTTTAAAAAGGGGTCCTAGGACGAGGGTTCTCCACGTCATGCCAGGACTGCCTGATTTTTTTGAAAAGGTTCCCAAAAACGGAGGTTTTCCACGTCCAATGGGATTACTTGGTTTCTACCATGATTTGACCCTTCAGGCGGTATCTACCTTTGAGTTGACCCTTCAGGCGGTTTCTACCTTTGTGTTGTCCCTTCAGGCGGTTTCTACCTTGAGTTGACCCTTCAGGCGGTATCTACCATGATTTGACTCTTCAGGCGGTATCTACCATGATTTGACCCTTCAGGCGGTATCTACCATTGGTTTGACCCTTCAGGCGGTATCTACCATGATTTGACCCTTCAGGCGGTTTCTACCATTGGTTTGACCCTTCAGGCGGTATCTACCATGATTTGACCCTTCAGGCGGTTTCTACCATGATTTTGTTGAGGCGACATTCTGGGAGCTGGGTTCTCCAGGTATCCTGCAGAATTTTGAGCCTGAAAGATTTTTCTTCACCAAGAAAACGTTAGTAATCTTTGGGAAGACCACGGCTGTCCATTTGACAAAAACCGTATGACTTAAGTTTTAATCGTGAAATGTGCATTTTGATGCTGGAGGTTATCTAAAGCATTCTTGCAACATGCAAATGTGATCACAAATCCCATGCACGGAAAATCTAGATCAATGGTTTGAAAATTCCAAAAAGAGTTTGTTCAAAACATCAGTTGGAATATTTCTCGACAAGGAGGTCTTCTCACCTGTTTTGCGATAGTGGTTTTTTTATAAGGGACACACTCAATTCCCTACTAACCTGTGCCTAGGTTTTAGGCTCATTCGCAGCGCATACATCTTGACCGGTCGGGAGGTCTTCCACGGGGCCGTAATGTTGGGCTTGGATATTGGTTTTCAAGGGGGACCCGCTTTGGAGTCGAGGCCATTGAACGAAAGTTTTCACCATCTGCTCCGGGTTTACAAGTCAAGAACCCTGCAAAATGAGAAAGAAATAGTCTTGCTCGTACCTCTTCGAGCTAAGCCATATGTTAACCCAAGTGTCTTAATCAGAGAAGACTATTTCAGGGTCGTAACTTTGGTAGGATTGGGGACCGAAAAAGGCTTGTTTTTTGCCCAGGATTTATGAGGGGATTGACATTGGTAATCATTGCAAATTTGCCACCCGTCTTTTCCATTTTGCATCTTCAATTTTGAGGTGCACGATCGCTTTTGAGGTGTGCACAAATTCTTGTGAAAGCGCCTCTGGCTGCATTAAGAGGTTAACAACTCTATCTGCGTCTCTGCTCCGCGCTTGATACGGTTTGAGGAGTGGTTTTTGGAGTCTGACTCCTTCTGAATTTTTCTTCTCCCCTTTTCAAACAGGTTTCACTGGGGGATTGATACAAATTGTTCACCCAAGCATCGGCCTTGCTTTTACCAGGCACTTCGCTTTTTCTTGTTGCTGGGGGTTTTTCTCATCATCTTTTCCTTTTCATTTTTCTTTTGAAATCCCGCTTTTCTCACCTTCGGGAGATCTTGTTAGACATGTGGCCAAAGGTCTAACAAGCTGACGTGTTGATTACAATCTGACTCCAATGTCATCCAGAAATAACCTAGTTGCATGATTTTCTTGGCGAGAAGATGGCCGTTCATGTGCGGGCCACATTCCCCCTCGTGTATTTCGATCATAAGCGACCTAGCTTCATTGGCGTCTACGCACCTGAGGAGGACCGAGTCGTAAGACCTCTTGTAGAGAGTTGGGCCGCTGAGGAAGAACTTGCCCGCCATCTTTGCAATGTATTTCCTGTCTCCTGCTTGAGCACCCGGAGGGAATTCCCTTTTGGCCAGGTAGTTCTTTATATCATGATACCACGGTAGGTCCTCGAACCCCTCCTCAATTACCATGCAATGTGCAGGTTCTCGGGTAATGCCTATGCGCAACGGTTCAATATCTATGCCGTTCGCTACTTGAAGCATAGAGGCCAAAGTAGCCAATGCATCTGTGAAGTGATTTTGCGTCCTCGGCAGATATTCGAACTCAATTACTTCGAATTCCTTGATCGTCTCCTCTAGGAATTTATGGTACGGGATGAGCTTGAAGTCCCTAGTTTTCCATTCGCCTTGGGTCTGGAGGATGATTAGCATTGAATCTCCATAGACCTGTAACTTCCGCACTTTCAAGTTACTGGCGAGCTGCAAACCAAGGATGCATGCTTCATACTCGGCCACGTTATTGGTGCATGGAAATGTCAGCTTTGCGGCCACGGGGTAGTGTTGGCCATCTGGAGATATGAGGACGGCTCCGGTACCTGCCCCAGCTAAATTGACCGCGCCGTCAAAATACATGGTCCACTTGTCGTCCGAGAGTGTCAGAACTTGGCCTTCCGCCTTATTCTCTTCCTCCTCAAGGGCATCGTGGTCTTGGGAATTCTCGGCTAGCATGTCAGCAATGGCTCGCCCTTTTACTGACTTCTGGTTTGAGCTCCTGACATCAAACTCAGAAAGGAGCACCTGCCACTTGGCCAGCTTCCCTATCAATGACGGCTTTTCTAACAAGTATTTGATTGGGTCACTCTTTGTGACTAACTGGATGGTGTGGTGAAGGGTATACTGCCTTAGCCTGCGGAGTACCCAGATTAGCGCGACGCATGTCTTCTCTACCTCCTGGTACCTTGCCTCTGACGCGGTGAACTTCTTGCTTAGGTAATACACAGCTCGCTCTTTGCTATCTTTTGGGTTTGTTTGAGCGAGTAAGGCCCCTAGGGACTCGTCGTGGATAGTGAGGTAAAGGGTTAGGGGGATCCCCGGGACCGGGGGCACCAGTATTGGCGGACTGACCAGATGTCCCTTGATCTCCTCGAAAGCCTGCTGGCACTCGTGATCCCACTTGATTTTGGCATTCTTCTTCAAAAGTTTGAAGAGTGGCTTGGCTGACTCTGAAAGGTGAGATATGAAGCGGGCGATGTAGTTTAATCTTCCCAAGAGGCTCCTTACATCTTTAACTATTGAAGGGGCCTCAAGGTTGAGGATAGCTTGAACCTTGGTGGGGTCAATCTCGACGCCACGATTGCTAACTATGAACCCCAATAGCTTGCCTGATCTCGCCCCGAATACGCATTTTGCGGGATTCAGCCTCAGCTTGTATTTCCTGAGTCGTTCAAACAATTTCCTTAGTACCAGGGCGTGGTCTTCACCATGTCTGGATTTTGCTATCATATCGTCCACGTACACCTCTATCTCCTTGTGCATCATATCGTGGAATAGGGTAACCATCGCCCTCTGGTAAGTTGCCCCTGCATTCTTCAGGCCGAATGGCATGACTTTATAGCAAAAGGTTCCCTAAGGTGTGATAAACGATGTTTTAGCTTTATCCTCCTCTCTCATGCGGATTTGATTGTAGCCCGAGAAACCATCTATAAAAGAGAATCGTTCAAATCCGGCTGTGCTGTCTACTAAGACGTCAATGTGCGGCAATGGGAAGTCGTCTTTGGGGCTAGCCCTGTTCAAGTCTCTGTAGTCTACGCAGATTCGGACCTTCCCGTCCTTCTTCATGACGGGGACGATATTAGCGATCCATTCTGGGTAAGCAATCACTTCGATGAACCCCACTTTGAGGAGCTTCATCACCTCCTCTTCAATTTTCTTTGCCAATTCGGGTTTCGTACGCCTGAGGTTCTGCTTCTTGGGCAAGATGCTAGAGTCGGTTGGCAAAGCGTGTTCCACGATACTAGGGTGTAAACCTGGCATATCCGCATATGACCATGCGAAGACATCTTGGTATTCTCGCAGGAGCTCAATTATTCTGAATGCTTCTGTCGGCGGTAGACTTTCTCCAATCTTCACCTCCCTGATATTCTCTGGAGTCCCTAAATTCACCGAGGTAGTGCCCTCCGCAGTGGGTGGCTTGGAGTCTTCATAGCGTTTCCAATCAACTCTGATTCCCTCCTCGACCCGGTCGTCTTCCTCTCCTTTGATATGGAGGGTAGCTTCCTTTTGAGAGCTGGGATAACTTAACAACCTGCTATGTATGTGTGGAATGGTATGCTCAATGACGGACGCGTCGTCGTCGATTCCCTCGATAATGACGTTGACAGAATCCTCCAAGAATAGGCTGGCCAACTGGGGGTCCTCCGTTGTAAAGTCCACCTTCTCGTCCTTCAGCCACTTAGACGCCTCATCGAAGAAACGACTCAAGGGAGTTTCAAACATCTTTCCCTTGCCCTTCCATGTATTCGACCCTAGGACGCGGCCACCACGGCCCCTACCTCTCCCATAAACTTCTGGTTGGAAATGTCGATTCGGTTCTCCTTTATAACCCAGCCCTCGGCGGTTCTTCACTGTCGCCAAGCTAACTGGCTCTTGAATACCTTGGTGGTGCTTGCCTAAACCAAGGCCCGGGATAAAACCATGTCGCGTCAGTATTTTTCCCGCCATGATCGAGGGTTTGGAGCAATTTGGCGGCCTCACGGCTGTACCGGCTGGTACATGCATAATGTACATTCTCTCCGCAGCGTGAAAGCTTGATTCTTCTCCGGACGAAGGTTTCACCAATGGAATAGTGTCGATGTGGCTCGTTAAGTGATCAGCCTCTGAGTGTATGGTGATCAGTTTGTCGTGAACGACCATCCGGACCTTCTGGTGTAAGCTGGAGGGCACGGCGCCAGCCGTGTGAATCCAAGGTCTTCCAAGCAAAAACCCGAATGACGCTGGGATATCCATGACTTGGAAATTGATCAGGAACTCCGTTGGGCCCACAAGGATAGGTAGTTCTATCTCTCCAGTTACCTCGCCTTTAGCCCCATCGAAAGCTCGAATGGTGGACTTCGAGGTTTTGATTAAATCTTCTTTCACCCCGAGGCCTCTAAGCGTGCTTAAAGGGCATATGTCGAATGCGGACCCATTATCTATGAGGACTCGAGATACCCGTTTGTCGTGGCACATTGCTGACACGTAGAGAGCCTTGTTATGTCCTCGCCCCTCTGGTGGGAAGTCTTCATCTGAAAATGAGACTTGATCTTTCAAGAGGATTGCCCCCACGAAGTCCTCCAACTGGGCCTCATTGATTGTTTCAGGCACGTGGGTCTCATCCAGCACCTTCAAAAGGGCATTTCGATGCTTCTCAGATGCTTTGAAGAGGTCCAAGAGTGAGATTTGTGCGGGCATCTTTCTCAGCTGTTCGACCACCTCGAACTCGCTGGTTCTAATGATGGCTAGGACCTGCTTGGCGTCTTCCTCCGTTATCCCCTTCTTTTCAACCTCTCCCTCCTTTTGGACTAGGCACCTCCCGGAGCGAGTAATGGCATCTACTTCACTGGTGCCGTAATTCCAATGCACTGCTTTGGGATTGTAAGTCTCTACTGCGGGGAGTGTAATTACTAAGGGTGTGACCCCGTCTTTGTGAGAACTGCTGGCCTCCCCTGTCGCCTCTACCTCGATGTCACTACGATCCTCTTGTGTGAGGTTGAACTCAGCGAGGTTTATTATCAGCGGGGTCATACCCTCTACCATGCAGATCGATTCAACAGGGCATGATTCCTCCGAGTCGTACGGGTTTCTCCCAAGGTCTATATTGAACACCGCGTTTGCGGTATGGTCAGGTAGTGGATTCTGTTGGATGTTTGGATCTGCTCCATCAAACTTCAGCAAGTCACTGTCGATAAGGGCCTGTATGTCGTATTGTAGGGCCCGACAATTGTCTATGTTGTGTCCCTTTTCGCCCATGTGATATGCACAAGTTCGGCTCTCGTCGAAACCTATGAACCTTGGCGGTGTTGACCTCGGCGGCTTCTTGGCTAACAACCTTGCGTCTAGAAGCTTAGGGAGTAACTTTGACATCGGGACTGGGAGCGGGGTAAAAGAGGGAGGACCCCTTCCTCTTGGTGCTAAGATCCTCTGGGCCGTCCAAGAGGTGTTCCCCTGGGTCGGGGTAGAGTTTTCGAACTTTTTGGCTCTTGGTGGATTGGAAACGAAGGCAACCTCTGCAGTAGATTCCCGCTCTTTCTTTGCGGGGAACGGTCGCTTCGGAGTTGCTTCCGGCACACGCCTTTCTCTTATAGCCCACTCGTGCCTTTCCGCCACTTTTATTAAGTGCGCGAAAGTCTGACACCCAGAGGTGTTTAGTTTGTCAAAGTAATCATACGACAGCGCTTTCAGAAAGATGTCTACCAACTCTTCCTCCGGGATGTGCGGCTTCACCTGAGTGGCGAGTGCCCTCCACCTTTGGGCGTATAAACGAACGCTTTCAGTCCTCCCTTTCGCGGTCCGCAGTAGGTCTTCTCTGGTTGGAGCGGTCAGCGCATTGAACTTATACTGGGATAGAAAGTCTCCTGCAAACTCGTCCCAGTCGTCATATCTTTGTATGTCTAACTCCACGTACCAAGACAGAGCGGCGCCAGCCAGACTCTCTTGAAAGGTATTGATCAGCAATGGCGTGTAATCTGAGTATTTGGCCATCTTGTACAAGTAGTACTTCAGGTGGGTCTTGGGACAGCCTGTCCCATTATACTTCCTTGAGAAGTCCGGCTCCTTGTAGTCCACAGGGACCTCAATCTTGGTGAAAGGCATGATTTTATCGTATTTCGACAACTCAAATCCCTGGCTGGTGAGACATTCCTCGATTTTGGCAATCCTTCTTACTCCCTCATCGACCTTGACAGACTTCTCGCTATGTTTCCCTTCTAGGTTGATGGTGACAGGCGGGGCTCTCGGCGGTACTTCAACAGTTGGAACCTGCTCCGTGCCAGGTGCAGCATTCGTCCCGGCGGGTCCACCTGTGTCGGAACCAGCAGGCGTGCTTGGGTTCGCAGCTTGGTTAAGATCAACTGGTAGAGTGGGCCTGGCGTTAGCTGTGAGGAACATGTCCTTCATTTCGGCCAACATCTGAGTCACTTGGTCTAATCGTGCTTCCAGAGTCCCGAGGCGGGCGTCAACTTGTTCGTGCTCCATACGGGCCTGAGAACGCGTTTGGGCTCGAGTCCTCGTGATTGAGGGCTACCTGTTATAGAAAAGTAAGGTAGCGTGAGGAAATTCTGGGTGGAATATAAGATCCATCTTTCATTTTATATTTTCGTTTGATGAAATGGTAGCGAGAGACATCTATGCGGATAATGTCCTCGGCCAAAATTTCTTTCAAAAGAGATTATACAATGGAAGAGGAGCAAGCAGTGTTTACTTAAAAGGTCCTTCGCACAACCCCCTAATGCCCAGCGAAATTTAGTGATCACATTCGAGAGATAGATCCCTATACATCATTCTAAAGAGGTTAGATGAAAATAGGAAACTCTTATTGCAGTACAAGAGGTGGTCTAATGAAATACAGTGCCTAATCCTTCGCGGGTATAAACTCAAGACGGAGGCGCTTGTTCTGGCGGGCTAAGGACTCGACTTGACGTAGTGCTTCATCTCTTTCTTGAGCAGCCTTCTCAGTTAAAATATCTTGAAGAGTCAATTTGTCAGGCAAGGTGGGAACGACCACCTTAGGTAGGGCTGGTAAGGCGAGACATATGTAATCTTCAGATGCATGGTGCTCCTTCATGTTCCCTTCAAGCTCGGCCCTGTCCACCATGGTAACAGACGTCGTACGATAATCACGCCAAGTGTAAATTATGTCGGCGACTATCTTGTCCAGTTGAGCCTTTCGTCCTTCAGTAACCTCTTTGTGATAGTCCAATGCGAGAGGATTGGATTCGAGAGGGGGAGAGACTTGCTGGATGGCGCGGAACTGACGGATCACTCTAAGAGGGTAGTATGACGTAACTCCCGTTAATCCTAGCAAAGGGATGACATTGTCGAATCCATCAGCTAGGCAAGGTTTGCTAGACACAAGCCATTTGGCGTACCATTGGATACGAATGGGGACAAGAGATTTGAGATAGTTGAGCCATCTAGAGAATGCCCAACAAGGAAATAGTTTGTTCTTTTCAAAGAAACGGAGTAAGGGGTGAGAGGAAGGGCTGATTTGTGAAATTTGCATATCAGTGGCGAATTCCCTAATGTGGGATATCAACCAGACCTGGAGAAGACCTATAGGTGCTCTAAAAGTACCCTTACCCGATTTCTTGAATCTTGACAGAGAGATGAATGTTTCGCCAAGAATTAAGTGAGAGAACTTCTTACCACTACACACTTGGAGTACGATGTGGATGATGGAAGGGGTCATGCTCTTATTTGTGTATGGGAAGATAACAAATCCAAAGAAAGCCAGGATAAAGACCCTAGGGATTTGCGTTCCAGATTCGGCGGGTAAGCCTGAAGAGAGTTCATCGAGGAAAGTTATGGGAATAGCATTGGTGTTTCCCTTGAGGATGTTTCTGATGAGAGTGGAATTGACTTTCAAAAATTGGCTAAGCAGTGCTACTGAATTGACATCTATCGGAGGGGTGGCCAAACCGAAAGTTCCGACGGGGCCTATCATGGCATCATACTCTTCGAGAGTTGGGGTGAGCTCGCATTGGCCTATCACAAAAGAAGAAGACTCGGGGCTCCAAAAATGTGACAGTGCTTTAATCATGGCAATTCTCGCCTCGAGATGTATCAATGATGTGAGAAAGCCTATCTTCTTCACCACGTAGCCCTTGTGGGTTGGCAGCAGTCGATCCCACATGTTGATGATCGCTCGCGGGAAATGTGCAATTTTAACCTCAGGTGGTCCCATTTTCTAAATCCTATTGAAGGGTATTTATGTTAAACACCGCTTGCTTTTGACGAAAAATAATATCGAGCTAAAAGGAAACAAATTCCAGGGGAAGGAAACTTACACACCATTGGAAAAGGATAGGTCATGTCAAACACATTGATCAAGCTCATGAAGTAAGTGAGGGTGAAACTATAAAAATCAAGATAGGGTTTGGAACCTAAGGCCAAGGCTCTCACCTCGAATTCTAGAAGGGGTAGATTCCATTGCACAACTATCGTTGCATTGGGACCCAATCCATAGTTCGAAATGAGCGGAATTGAAAAGTGGATTACCCCGTGTTTTTCCTCACTGAGATTCCATTTTCAATCCCTTCTATTGTTTTCCTATAGGCGGCGCCCGGGGTTTTAGGCGCGGTTGTGTGTGTTCATGTGTCGTGATCACCACAATGCAAGTCATGCACAACAGTTTATCAATCAGCGCTTCAAATCATCCATACAACATACATTCCTACGCCAACCTGCATAAGACAATGTTAATCACAGACTACACCCCTTTTCACTCCAATCTGCAAAAACATATAACACCTATCGTGAGCGGACTTACCTCACCTTCAAGAGCGCCTGCAGGGTTAGAAAAATCACTCAGCGTTTTAATTACGGCCTAAGCCCACTTGAGGTCCAGAACCAAGTGTTCTAGAACAATGTCCCCAGCGGAGTCGCCAGCTGTCGTGACCCGTCCGAAATCGGACGCGGCTAATGGATTACCGATCGCGGGCTTTGGATCGGCGCGGGCCCTCCCAGGCCCATACCAAATCGCGGCGGGAGTTTTCTTTTGAGGGGTTCGACGATAATAGTCGATCGCTTTTGACCTTAGTGCGGTCGGGGTGACATGTGCAATTTGTGCATGCATTTGGAGTCGCCACCGGTCTTTCTTGGAGGGTAGACCGGAAACCTTACTGACCGATTGGGAGAGATTGATCAGTTCTGCGGAACCAGAGATTTTGGGTTCGGGGACTTGGTTACGTCGGTGTCATTACCAACGCCCTTTCGGTACCTAACGCGAGTGATTTTCCTGACTAAGAGTTCATGCAGACGCAATTTCGGGTGAGGTAGTTTTGGTTCAGGGTTTCATGCAGATTGGAAGACTGGTCCTATCAAATCACAGTCAATATAATGAAAGCGCAAATCAAGTGCATAAATAGATCATGTCAATGCACATCAATTTCAATCATGGGCCTCCTAGTATAGCCATAAGGGCTTAGGGAAGATGTGATTTAAGACTGGGGGTAAAATGGGAAGATTTGGAAACGATTAGCCCGAAGGGTAAAATCGTCAATTTTGGAAGGTTTGGATACCGAATTACCCAAAATAATCCATGGCCAGTTGTTCGTGGCCATTTCCCATTTCTGAGGATTTTTTTGGAATTTCTTGGTTTTTCTTCAATTTTTGGAGGACGATTCGCCCAAAGGGCGAAATCGTCATTTCAAGAAGAGTCGGGGTTTAAAACACCCGGGATGAGACTTGGCCAGTTGTTTGTGGCCATTTCCTATTTTTTGGGATTTTCCTAGATTTTTTTAGAATTTTTTGGAAGATGGTTTGCCGGAAGGGCAAAACCGTCATTTCTAAAAAGATCGGGGGTCGAAAGACCCGAAACAGGCCATGGACAATTGAATATGGTCATTTCCTATTTTCTGGAATTTTTTAGAATTTTTCTGAATTTTCCGAATATTTTGAATATTTTCATGATTTTTCATTTTTTATTGATTTTTTTATTATTATTACTGTTTTTGTTATTTTCTGAATTTTTTAATATTTAAAATTATTTTCCGGGCCGGGTTAGACCCGGCCCGCGCCTCTCGGGCGCCCGGCCCGCGCCTCTCGGGCGCCCGGCCCGACCCTAGGGGTCGGCACCGGTCTAAAACGACACCATTTTAATTTTTTCTATTTTTTTTAACAATTTTTTTGATTTTTTTATCCATTTTATTTGATTATCCGAAAATTCTCCGGATCCGACGGCTCTAATTGCGCCATGTGGCATCATCCTGTGCGTCCGATCTTCCACTAGATCGGACGCTTCAGAGGGAGCCACGTGGCTCGATCTTAACCGTCGGATCAAAAATCAATTTATTTTCTTTTTTAGAAAAACCTCAAATCGGACGGTCAGAACCATTCCACGTGTCCAATTGTGGTGCGTCCGATCTTGGACAAGATCGGACGATCTACAGAAGGCCACTTGGCATGTTCTTGGCCATCAGATCGAATTTATTTAATTTTCCGAAAATCATTCATTTTATCCGAAAATCATTTTTTTAATTTTCCAAAATTCCAGGATCGTGACACGTGTCACGATCCAGGCCGTCCATTTCGTTGCTTTGAAAATAAACGGTTGGCCCCCACCCGGCTGACGTGGCGCCTACGTGGCCGGCCACGTCAGTCGTTGACCGGTTGACCGGGCAACCGCCGCCGGAGAAGATGACCGGCGCCTCGCCGGAACAGTAAAAATTCCGGCGAGGTCGCCGGAAAAAACGCGAAATGGTGTCAAAACTCAGTGTTTTCTCGCCCATTTTTCAGCATTAGGCTCCCTACACTACCAGCATCATCGTACAACACTAACATGAAAGGTCTATCGTCGGAAAACGGCTGGACGAAGCTTCGACCGAACCGGCGCCGGCGAGCTATTTCGCGAAGAAAATTACTCTACTCAAACTCCGTTCTAATCATTCAGACATCAACCAAAGAAGCCATAGGGACATACCTGACCTCATTTGAACTTGCTGTCCACTGTACGCGCCGGACCGAGCTCTTGGCTCGGACGTGCCTCGAGGAGCCTCGACGGTGAGTTCTCGGCGTGTTTCAATGAAAAATAAATAGCAAGTCGGGCTTAGAGTCGGTTCTAGGATTAACTTAGGGCCATAACCGAACACATGTTACTCAGACAATGCACGGCCGGGGGCAAAACCGAATCGAAACAAGCATTGGCATTTCATCGAACACATGGTGTGCATACAAAAATATGGAGATCCGGTGAGATACCGACCTGTCTCCGGCCTGTCGACGGCGGTCCACGTTCCGGCGAAGCTCAGTGTGGTATCTTGACGGTTGAGGATGCCCGCTCTCCCTCGGTTTTTCGCAAAAAATCCCCCTCTTCTCTCTCTTCGGACTCGGTATAAAACCGAGATTCCCCGGCCTGTTTCGTGGCCGACCGGCGACCTCGACGCCCGCTCCCTCTCCAGCACACGAGCATGGGTCTCTACACATGTCCCCCACGCTCGTTCCCCTTTTGTTCTTCCCCAAATCCGCGCGCCCAAGATGCTCTGTTTTTTTTTTTCACTGTCCAACGCGCACGGGTCGGGTCTGACCCGACCGGCCCGGTTCGACAAATTCGTTCCAATTGAGCCCCGATTCGACCTATTTTCATGAAATTGACGGCATAATCGGACTCCTTGACACATTTTCTATTAAATAGGGGTATTTTCGTGAATCAATTGATTGAAATTTTACGAAAACCCCAAATTGTCCCTAGGATCCGAAAATGAATTTCGCCAAATCGAAGGTCCAAACGATCGAATTATTCAAAATTGAGCCCACCAATGGATTCAGTATGATGAAAAATATAGGGTGGAGGTGTTTAATTTTAATAGGTGTGCCCGTGTGAAATTTAATTTCAAAAATTGCAAAACCGGGGACTAAATTGAATAAAATTTGTGCAATTAAGCCCTTTTGGTTAAAATTGATCAAATTGGAGGGAAAATTGACCCAATTGCACTTCAAGACTCTAGAATCCAATGTCATAGCTTATAAAAACCTAGAATTGAAAATTAAAAGACTCGAAAATGATTTTTTAGGCCCGGTTCGGGATTAGGTTTGTGAAGAACCCCATGAACCAAGCCAAATTTCCCTGATAAAAAGTGAAAATATTAAAGAGTGAATTAAAATAAAATTTCTGAATATTTTTTGTATTTTTCTGAGCACAAATGGTATTTTTCTGATTTTTTGGGCATTTTTATAATTAAATAAATTCCAAAAAATATTTAAAAAATCAAAAAATATTTTTTGTTCAAAATTGGTTCCTAAGGCTAGGCTGAGGCTTCCAAAGTTGATTTTGCAATTTTGTGACCTTTTTTGCTATTTTTAATTAATTTTAGAAATTAAAACTATAATAAAAGATAGTCAAAAATCAGGTGTCAACAATGACAACATGGAGTGCCTTTTGTTGTAACTGGATGTTCGGCACACGAATTCCTTCCTCTGCATGTTGGGTATTTTCTGCCGTCTCTTTATCAGCTACATCGGGTGCAAGTGATGGACTTGAGTTATTCTGATTAGGGGCTACTGCCTGTCTGGTGTGGGAGGCTTCCAGCATTGCTTTAATATCAGCCATCATGGTTGCCATAACGGTCATCTGGGTTTCCAGCATGCCTACGCGTGGGGTCAACTCCTGTTGTTCCATTCTCGTCTTAAGTCGAGTGCGAAAACGATGCGTTGGTAATTCCGTGATGAGAGTGTACCTATTTTTAGAAGAAATTCCAATGAGTATTTCTTCGGTACTGACGAAAGGAAGTACTCGATCCTTCTAATTGCATGTTTTCTATTGGCGAATGAGAAAAAGAACTACCTTATGAGCCTTAGTGTCATGTGAGTAGCTCTTTTAGGGCCTGTTTGGTTCAGCATTTGAGATGAGCATTGGGGCTCTAAAGTCCATTGGCCAAATGCAAATGCTGTTTGGTTCATTTTTTGGCTCACTTTGGACAGATGCAATTGCATCTCAAATGCCCTCTAAAGGCCTTTAGGCCAAAGTACCTCTGGAGGTACTTTGGGAAGTTGCATCTCAAATGCAACTAATTTTTTTTTAAATTTTATCACATTCACTTGCCGCCTCCAACCGCCACCGTTCATCGCCGATCACCGTCACCGCCTCCCATCGTCGGTGGCCGGCCTCGCCACCGGTCGCCGGACGCCGCCGCCGGACTCCGGTGCCGGACGACGATCGCCGGACGCCGGCCGTCGCCTCCACCGGTCGCCGGACGCCGCCCGCCGCCGGACGGTGAACACCGGTCGTCGGACGTCGGCCGCCGAACGCAGCTGGACACCGCCGGACGCCGGTCGTCGGACGCCGGTCGTCAGTCGGTCGTCGGACGCCGGTCGTCGGACGCCGCCGCCGTCTGTCGCCGGACGCCGCCGCCGAACGCCGGACGCAACCGCCGCCGCCGGTCGCCGGACGCCGCCGCCGGTCGCCGATCGCAAGACGCCGGTCGCCGGACGCCGCCGGACGACGCCGCCGGTCACCGCCGGTCGCCGGACGCCGGTCGCCGTCAATCGCCGAACGCCACCGCCGCCGGACGCCGCCGCCACCGAACGCCGGACGCAACCGCCACCGCCGATCGCCAGACGCCGCCGCCACCGCAAGTCGCCGGATGCCGCCGCAGCCGGACGCCGTCGCCGATCGCCGAACGTCGGTGCCGGACGTCGATCGTTGGACGCCGGCCGTCGCAGCCGCCGATCGCCGCACGCCAATCGTCGGACACCGGTCGCGAGACGCCGGTCACCGAACGCCGGTCGCCGGCCGCCATTCGCCAGCCGCCGTCGATCGCTGGACGACGGTCACCGGACGTCGGCCGCCGCCGCCTTCGCCACCGTCGTCGAAGGTCACTGGTCGCCGCCGCCGCCGTCACTTTTTTTTAATTATAAAAAAGTAAAAATATTTTACAAAGTATATTTTTCACCAAACGGCATTTACGCCAAAGTTGCTTTCAAATACATTTCTAAAAAATATTTTGCCAAACACTACTTGCATTTTGGAAAAGATCTTTAGCCTGAAGGTATTTGCATTTTCTCAAAGTCCCTTGGCCAAATGCTGAACCAAACAGGCCCTTAATCATTCTCCAAAGAGAATTCATGAAATTAAAAGAAGCATAATTTTTTACGATAGTTTTTATGCATTAGTGAAATATGTTCACATTCATCTTCATGTGCCTAAAAATGATATCCAGTACAAGTGAGAATGCATGAAAAGGCATCACAATGTTTGCTTATTTTACACTTGACAGAATAGTCTATTCAAGTTTAGGGCGTTTGAGGTCTAAGGCATCCTCGTCACTCCCATACAGATCAGTCTCTTCGGTTTTGGAGTCTTCATCTTCTGAATATAACGGTGACCACATATCTTCGAGTATGTACGGCTCTACTCCAGGCACGTGCGGTACGATGTATTCAGGTACATAGGGCTCGACAAGGCTGCGTCTGGTTGCTTCAAAGTGCTGGATGTATTCTGTGGTAGCCCTGTGAATGTTCTCCTTACGAGTCATGTTTTCTGGCCAACTTATATCTTCGGCTTGAGAATTTGTCAAAGAGTGTATAATAAACGCCACTTTGGCTTCGAACTGTTTCTTCTTTTCTCCCACGAAGGTCTCGTTTGGTATGTAAAATGAGAAGATACCAGGTCGGGGTGGAGAAGGGATCTCCTGTAATGCCCCAAATTATCGGACAACCCTCTTCGGATAATATGCGGTAGCGCTCGTGAATCCTAGCAAAGGGACTGGACCTTCGCCATTGCATGCTAGTCTGACTTTGCCCAGTATTGACAACCTTAGCCGCCATCGGAGCTGTTCGGGTTTTAAGGTTCTAAGGAATTCTTTACATTCTCTAAAGTTGAACTTATGAATGCGTGTGTGGGTTCTGACGAAGGTTTTAAGGGGATGAGCATCGGGGCTAATCTCAGTAAAACCCATGCGGATATGGAATTGTCTGACATGAGATGTGAACCACAGATACAGAAGATTACTAGAGGCTCTAAAGATTCCCCTCTTATTTTTCTTGAAGCGATTTAGGAAAAGAAAGGTCTCAGCAAGGATGATATTTGAATAATCCCACCCACAACAGACTTGTCTGACTACAACGGCCATAATAGGATCGAAGGTGACAGACGAGATTGGGAATAGTACGAAGCTAAAGAAGGCCAACACAAAGGCTCTACCTGATTTAGTCCCTTTAGCAGCAGGGAGGTTGGGGAATCGATCTAGGAGGAAGGATAGTGAAATTCGCCCAGAATTGCCTTTGGCGTCTGCTTTGACTTCTTTGATGCTTGTGTCAAGGAATTTAGCTAGTTGGCTCAAGGGATCGAATCCTATGGGAGGTTGAACTAGTAAGTGAGTGAATTCAACTCCGATGGCGGCGCTGTATTCTTCAAGAGTAGGGGTAACCTCCAGTCCCTCTATGCAGAATGTTGCGGTGGTGGGATCTCAATAAAGTGCCATGGCTTGAATAAAGGCAGGGGGCACTCAATCTTCAGCAGGTCCAATAGATACCCTAGTCGCGATTTGGCGTATTTCTAGCTAGCTTCACCCATGCTATCCCACCATGATAGGAGCTCGGCCCGAGGAACTTTGAACACTTGAATATCATTATTTCCCATCAAGTCTAAAATATGCGAATGAATTTGAAAAAGTCAATCGTCAAAAATTACTTTAAAACATGGGACTATGCAAATGCCATGAAGTATGCATGGACCAACTTAATTGCATAGTTCAATCGAAGAAATGGAAATTAGAACCTTTTTTAAGGTACTGAAGACCTGACTTGAAGTCTAATTTGAATTTTAGGAAAGTGATTTATGCAATTTAGTCGAGTTCACTCCAATGACTAAGGGAAATAACAACGTCACATTCCATTGATCAAAACATCAAAATGGGAGAAGAACGGAATGAATCCATTATTACAACCAGGACGCCTAACGAAAAAAAGGTAAGAAGAGACTCTTTAAACAAGAAAGCCATAAAAGTTCGTTGGAATGTGATGATCTAATCCACCTTTTCTAAAGGTCTACTCCTCCTCACGATGATAGTCAGTCGGGAATCCTTCTCCAGCTGAGTGTAGGGGACCGTCTTCAATGCATTGGTCGAGGGGTCCTAGTTCCTCTGGCCATTCTCTAGTCCATGGCATGATGACTTCTGGAGTTTTCTCACGTCTCGTCTTCTTGAGTGTAATGCGTTTCGGCTTCTTCTTGATCGCAGGGCGTCTTCTTTTTCCCCAAAAGGTGATCCTTGGTATATCTTCATTAGCACATCGTTCAGCTTGTCGACGTGCATATGCCTCTCTGGCTAGGTGGTTGCGACGCTGTCTCTTCGTCTCCAAATAATTCTTGAATATCTCGTCCGCTTGTCGCTTGAATCTGAGGTTGTCGACATAGTAGCGAGTTTGGCAATCTTCAGCATATCCCAACTTGCGTCCAGTTATCTCTCGACCATACACGAATCTGGTGAAGTGTGACCTCGTGTTCGGCCCAGGGCGAGTGACTTTCCTTAGTGTCGCGACCCGTCCGGAAGCGGACGCGGCTAATGGATTACCGATCGCGGGTCTTGGATCGACGCGGGCCCTCCTAGGCCCATACCAAATCGCGGCGGGAGTATTTTTTAAAGGATTCGACGTTAAGAGTCGATCGCTTTCGACCTTCAGTGTGGTCGTGGTGGCACGTGCAACTTGTGCATGCATTTGGAGTCGCCACCGGTCTTTATTGGAGGGTAGACCGGAAACCTTACTGATCGATTGGGAGAGGTCGACCAGTTCTGCGGAACCAGAGATTTTGGGTTCGGGGACTTGGTTACGTCGGTGTCATTACCAACGCCCTTTCGGTACCTAACGCGAGTGATTTTCCTAGCTAAGAGTTCATAAAAAAAAAATCATTTGAGAAGGCAACATTGATTGATTTTAACCTAAGTCACTAACAAAGGTTATCATGCGGGTGCACAATCAATTAATGGAAAATCCAGAAATTAATATAATCAGGGGAGCATGTGCCACACAAGTTAATTCTTTTTTTTTTAATTTTTATATGAATGCATGAAAGACTATACTATATGTGATGCATGAAATTATTCTATGATGTAATGACATGAATTACATGTAAGGCTAAACTAGATGACATGCAAATTAAATGAATGCACAAATGAGACCATGATTTAATTAAATTAACTACGTGGCATATAAATTAAGTAAAATCAAGACATGCAATTCTAATATGCTATTTAAGCTAAAATGCAATCTAACATGACATGGCATAGATGACATGGCAAAGATGAATGACATGGCATGACAAAGATGACGCGGCAAAGATAACGTGGCAAAGATGACATGGCATGGATGACATGGCATGGATGATGTGGCATGGATGACATGACATGGATGCGTGGCATGGATGACATGACATGGATGACGTAGCCTAGATGACATGGCAAGGATGAATTTATTATTTTCGGATGAATTTATTTCCTAAAATAGAACTAGGCCAAAACAATTCTTATCTTGCATATTTTAGAGTCTAAATTGACTTAAACCCTAATATACTAGAGACAATTTATTTTAGACATGAAATTCTATTTAAACATGCAATTTCTATCCTAAAATGCAATCTAATCTAATTATTTACAAAAAGGATTGGATGTGCGATTATCTATGTGGTGCTATTTTATTGAAAAAAATATGTAATTTTTAAATATGGAAATGAATGAATGCAGTTTTTTTGTTTTTGCAATATTTTTTAGGGTTTTCTTTTTATAAAATGCAAGGCAATGCGAATTATAATGAAATAAAGAAGGATATTAAAAGAACATAAACATAACAAAAGGGGATAGGATCCGATGAATTTTACGACGTCGGAGTCCGTCGGTATTCGTGCAACAAGGTGTAGAGATATAAACCACCAACAGGAGGCTCAGCCTTCCGATTCTGGGGTAGTACAATATAATTTGCAGGAAATAAATGAACACAATGCCTTTGACACCAATAGGAGGCTCGGCCTTCCGATTCTGGATCTGATAGGCAAAATATAGAAAAATCACACTTTTATTGGATGCAATGCAATGCAAAGCAAATGATTTTTAAAAGACGCATTGATTAAAAAAAAAGACAAACTCAAAAAATATACGAGCTCAAGCCATCAATCACATCTTCGCATACTAAAGTGGAAGAAAATTACCTTCAATTGCTCGAGAAAAATCTATTCGCACAAGTTGTCACTTGCGTTATGTCAACACGAGCATAAAATATCACAATGAGGAGGTTGATTACATCAGCGAAAGAATTACAAAGAGCTTTTTTTTTTATGGAAGCACAAGAAACGAAACACTACGAGAAGAGTTTTCTCTCTTCTTTTTATCTTCCTCCCCTCCTTATTGCTTGTCACGTATACTCTCAAGAATGTGGATGCTGAAATTTTTTGAGCAATTCTCCACGTCTCCTCCTTTCTTCATTATCGACGAGCTCCTCTTAAATAGCCACCGAGGATTCTTCATCTATGGATAGTCTGCGAATTTCTGGTCGCCTCCCCAAAACCAATGGTCGATGGAATGATGGCTACTCCATTTTGCCAATCTCTTTTGGAAAGCCCTACGTCCCACTAGCAAGAACCTCCTCTTTTCCGCCGAAAGGAGACACCTTTTGTCTCTTCATTCTCTTCCTTCCATTTTTTTATTCCTTCTTTCTTTTCTTTTCTTTTTGATGAAGACCCCATCTCCCTTCTTGTCGTGAAGCACATGAAGAAAACGGCTAATAGAGAGACCCCTCCATCGAAAAAGAGAGGCCATCTCCTTTTTTATTATTTTCTTTCTTTGCCTTATGATGGTGTACGTATTAGTCATCCACCTTTCTTGCATGTGATTATTTTTTGTCTGCCATTTCTCCATTTGGTATCATCTTTTAGTCTTCTCAACGTCCTTCACTTGTTTTCCTTTTTAACTATTGCTAATATTTTTGCCAAATTCAATTTTATGATGATCAAAGAACACCTAAAATCAAACCTGAATTTTACTATTTATAAGGTCAGAAAATGGATAAAATAAAAATACCAACTATTTTTATATATTTTTGTGACCTCCAATATTTTTTTTCTTTTTTTTATTTTTCGAAAATATTAAAAAAATAAAAATTATGAAAATTATTTTTTTGGTCAAAATGGTTCATTTAGCTTGGCCAAGGTCACCAAAATTGATTTTTCAATTTTTCAGCTTTTTATGGATTTTCTATGAATTTTTGAAAAATAAAGGAAAAAAAGGTTGATCAAAATTTAGGTGTCAACAGCTGCCCCTCTTTGAGAGGAATCTCGTTAGAGGTTTTTCTCAAAGATAAGGTAACACCTTAGTCCTGATCAACTCGACTCGGGAAACTAAAGGAAAATAAGTCATGACATCCAATCTTTCATGCTTGTCGATGTACGCTCTTTCTTGAAGGAGGGGGAACATTCATTTGAAATGAGAGAGTGAGATAGTAGAGAGACATACCTGCCACTTACCTATTTGATGCTTGTGTGGCCTTCGCGGTGTCTAATGGATTCAAGAGAATTTCTAGGGACTCGTCTAGAGTGTCCTAGGGAGGTTAAGCTCTGACCTGTATGGTAGGTCATACCATTATGGGATCCCTAACTGGTATGAACCTAAGGAAGGCGCATCCCACGCTTTGGGATTTGACAAGGATTTTGATCCGTATGGTGGATCGGACCTTTGTGTCGATGCTTATGGTGGTATTTACCAATGAGTTGACCCTTATGGCGGTTTCTACCATGTTTGACCCTTCAGGCGGTATCTACCGTTGAGTTTAGTTTGATCCTTATGGCGGTTTCTACCAATGAGCTGACCCTTCTGGCGGTTTCTACCAATGAGCTGACCCTTATGGCGGTTTCTACCTTGAGTTGACCCTTCAGGCGGTATCTACCTTTGGTTGACCCTTCAGGCGGTATCTACATTTGGTTGACCCTTCAGGCGGTTTCTACCTTTGGTTGACCCTTCAGGCGGTATCTACCTTTGGTTTGACCCTTGAATTGACCCTTCAGGCGGTTTCTACCTTTGATTTGACCCTTCAGGCGGTTTCTACCTTTGTTTTGACCCTTCAGGCGGTTTCTACCTTTGATTTGACCCTTCAGGTGGTTTCTACCTTTGTTTTGACCCTTCATGCGGTTTCTACCTTTGATTTGACCCTTCAGGCAGTTTCTACCTTTGTTTTGCTTTGAAAAGGGGTCTCATGACGAGGGTTCTCCACGTCAGATGAGACTGCCTAAATTTTGAAAAAGGGGTCTCATGACGAGGGTTCTCCACATCCGATGAGACTGTTTGATATTTTTGAAAAGGGATCCTAGGACGAGGGTTCTCCACGTCAAGCTAGGACTGCTTGATTTTTGAAAAGGGGTCTCATGACGAGGGTTCTCCACGTCCGATGAGACTGCCTAAATTTTGAAAAGGGGTCTCATGACGAGGGTTCTCCACGTCCGATGAGACTGTTTGATATTTTTGAAAAGGGGTCTCATGACGAGGGTTCTCCACGTCCGATGAGACTGCCTAAATTTTGAAAAGGGGTCTCATGACGAGGGTTCTCCACGTCCGACGAGACTGCCTAAATTTTTGAAAAGGGGTCACATCCTCACCCCTTCTTTTGAAAGATCCCGAAATTTATCGGGAATTCAGTTTTGAAGCAATGAAAGATTTTATTTTGACAAAGCCTCGCTTTAGTCTGTTGAGGCGACATTCTGGGAGCTGGGTTCTCCAGGTATCCTGCAGAAAATTCAAACCTGTGTGCTCCACTCCATGGAGCAAATATTTTTCTGGGATTCGGGGTTTCCAAGAATCCTGCAGAAGTTTGAGCTTGAAAGATTTTTCTTCACCAAGAAAACGTTAGTAATCTTTGGGAAGACCACGGCTGTCCATTTGACAAAAATCGTATGACTTAAGTTTTAATTGTGAAATGTGCATTTTGATGCTGGAGATTATCCAAAGCATTCTTACAACATGCAAATGTGATCACAAATTCCTTGCATGGAAAATTTGGATCAACAGTTTGAAAATTCCAAAAAGAGTTTGTTCAAAACATCAATTGGAATATTTCTCGACAATGAGGTCTTCTCACCTGTTTTGAGATAGTGGTTTTTGTAGGGAATGCACTCAATTCCCTACTAACATGTGCCTAGGTTTTAGGCTCATTCGCAGCGCATACATTTTGATCGGTCGGGAGGTCTTCCACGGGACCGTAATGTTGGGCTTGGTTATTGATCTTCAAGGGGGACCCGCTTTGGGAGTCGAGGCCATTGAACGAAATTTTTCACCATCTGCTCCGGGTTTACAAGTCAAGAACCCTGCAAAATGAGAAAGAAATAGTCTTGCTCGTACTTCTTCGAGCTAAGCTACATGTTAACCCAAGTGTCTTAGTCAGAGAATACTGTTTCAGGGTTATGATGTTGATAGGATTGGGGACCGAAAAAGGCTTGTTTTTGGCCCAGAATTTATGAGGGGTTTGACATTGGTGATCATTGCTGATTTGCCACCTGTCTTTTCTCTTTTTGCATCTTTAGCCTTTGAGGCGCGCAACCTATTTTGTGGTGTGCACCAGCTCTTTAGAGAGCGTCTCTTGTTGCATTCAAAGATTGACTCTCTCTATGTCTTTGTTCTGTGCTTGATAGCATTTGGAGAACAGTCTTTTTTATCTGACTCCTTTAGGAATTTTCTCTTTTCCCATCCAAGTTTCACTGTGGATCAAGCAAACAGCTTGCACGAGCATCGGCCTTGCTTTTACTAGGCACTTTGCTTTTTCTTGATGCCGGGGATTTTCATTTTTGAAATCCTACTTTTTCTCATCTTCATGGGATCATGTTTGACATATGGTCTAAACATGCTTTAAATATCAGTCCGGGAATTCTCTTCGTAATCCCTGAGTCTTGAACTCTTCCATTTTTGAAGTGGTGTGGCATCCGTCTTGGAATGATCACCAATGGGTTCATGAAATGAATTTGCAGGCTCAAGTTGGCTGTGCAAAGGATTCGGCGTGTGTGATAGAGAATGAATGCTTCTCGTCATCCTATGGCACTTGGATTACCATATAAACAACACACAAAGATTAATGTTAGTCCGAGCAAGAAAATTTCTAACCATTTTCTCCTGACGCTGCTGGACTCACTTCCTTTTTGCCCCGGTGTGGGGTGGCTCTTGACAGGGTTAAGAATGAAAAAAACCGTTCAAAGGGGTTTATCAACGGTCACCTGTAGTGTTTGGGGATATGAAACGAATGCCTCCGTCGTCCCAACCCATGTAATCGCTGCAAATGGTCCCTACCTCCGTAGACCCAGATTTTGCTATCTGCCCACTCCACTCATCTCTTAAGTGTGTGTTGGACATGCTTGGATTAGGCTTCGCCTCTTGTCTGAGAAAACGTCCTTTTGAGAGTTTTGAACAACATTTGATTGGAAAAATCTCTTTCGTTTTCCCAAAAAATTTACCCGTCAAGGGGATTTTATGGTGCACAATTCATGTTCAGACAACCTCATGTTTCAAAACATGAATGCCAATGAAGTTAGAATTCTATGTCTTTTCTAGACATCAGATTTTGAAAGCTTTTTCTTTTTCTCTCTGTTTTTTTTGTTTAACATCTTCAATGGATTGGGGAAAGGGATACCTACCTGTCCACCGTGGCTGGAGATCCCAGAAAATGTAAAAGAAATATGTTATTGTATGTTCACGAATTTTTCAAAAAATTGGAACGATACATCTTACCCTTGGTCATGTGTTCCAATGGGTAATACATGGGATGTGAAAACCTGTTTCGCCTTGATGGCGAGCCCCCGTCAAAGACGGGAATTAGGTGTCAGTTTGCGTTCCAAAATTCAAGGGAAATTGGAACGATACAATCTTGTTCTTGCTTTGTGTTTCCATTTGAGCACAAACTCGCGGCTTGCAGGATTTGGCCTTCTATCTTGTGGTCTTGATCCCTCCGTTTGGTTGGCGATGAATCATTCTCAAGGATTTGCCCCAGAGGAGATCAATTTGTGTTTTTTTGGACGCATTCCAGCGCCACTCTTCAGATTTCCTTTTATTCAAGGAAAAAGGAAATTGTTATCGGAATGAATGTCAAAGCATGGGACGTAGGAGCGATACTTTTACACTCCACTAGGTCTTATAATCAAAGACCATTTCTTGGAGTGCTGACTCCCAAGGTCAATAGCTTTATTCGCCTCCTCGTTGGCGAGTTCTTTTCTTTTGAGGCTTTCGGCGCCAACGACTTCCTGTAAAATGAGTAAAAACTCATGTTAGGCATGTGGTCTTCGAAGACCAAATTGGAACGATACAAGGTTACCGTTCACCCAAATTCGTATCTTGGGGTTTGATTCTGATGCGGACGACTCTGTTATTGCGTCCATTGACTTTGCCAGAGGAGAAACGTCCGGCGTACAAATGATTCACTTGCCCCAGTTAGGCATGGTTTTGCTGTTTGTCATCTCTGGATTCGATGACCCTGGTCTGATGTGCTTTCATGGGGGATCATGAGAGTTTGCCCCCGGTTTGGCTCCTCAAAGCAAATGGGGGGAACCTGCTCCCATTGATTTTTGCAGATTCTGATCCTCCATCTCGATTGTCAGAGTCCTTGATCAATTTTATCTGTCTCAAGACAGCTTGATATTCTTGGGATTCATCGTGTGGCGGTTTGGTGATTCTCTCGATCACAGTCGCCATTTGAGGTATTTGATGTTCCCTGTTTGTTATTTGAAAGCATTACATCCTGCGTCCTCTGCTCTTGATCATCATCTGAGAGGAAAAAGAAAGGAAGCATTATTCCCATATTAAGAAAATAATCATTTTGGAACGATACGTCCTTTTACACTTGATTTGCATTCCGTTTTGATGTTGCATATTGATATGAACAACATCTATCAAATTCCTCCATCCGTGCTTGAAGGTATTTGCAACGCCTACGGTTCATTTGCCCCAGCTGGGCAACGTCTGTTTTGTCATTTGAATGTATGAGCTTTTGGGTGCATTGTCTCTTTTATCACCTGAGATAAAAAAAAATGGATAAAAACTTATCCCCAGATCTGATTAAAAATCAATTAGGAACGATACGTCCTTTCACCAAACGAGTGGCTCTGCGGCCAAATGTATTTTGTACTGAAGGGACGAATTCCACTATGCTCCACGGGTTTGGGGAATTTGCCCCCATTTTCGATAGAAATGGGCCTTATCAAGATGTATACAATACAAATAGATCCCTAATACAATCAATCTAAGGGACGAGATAGAGAGGATCTCAGCAAAATTAATCTTATACAAGAGAACTAAGAATGTCAAATCAATCAAAAGAATATGGTCCGAACGCTTGGAGATGCCCCAGTTCCAGTCTTCGAGATGTGACTCCAGGATCACCGATTTTTTTTACTTTTATTTTTTTAGGTGGTTTTAGATATACCAACCATCTAAAGACATGCACATGAGACAAGTGAGGATAAAACTTCTAAAAATCAAAGGATTTGGCACCTAAGGTCAAGGTTCCCACCTCGAGTTCTAGAAAGAGCAGATTCCATTGCACAACTATCGTTGCATTGGGGCTCGATCCATAGTTCGAAATGAGCGGAATTGAAAAGTGGATTACCCCGTGTTTTTCCTCACGGAGATTCCATTTTCAATCCCTTCTATTGTTTTCCTCTAGGCGGCGCCCGGGGTTTTAGGCGCGGTTGTGTGTATTTCCGGTGTCGTGCTAAAGCGATAAAAATGCATCTTATTTAACAATCGCCGCTTCAATATAAAACATACACATAATCATTCATTCCTACGCCACCCTGCATAAGACAATGTTAATCACAGACTACCCCCCTTATCACTCCAATCTGCAAAAACATATAACACCTATCATAAGCGGACTTACCTCACCTTCAAGAGCGCCTGCAGGGTTAGAAATATCACTCAGCGTTTTAATTACGGCCTAAGTCCACTTGGGGTCTAGAACCATAGGTTCTAGAACACAGTCCCCAGCGGAGTCGCCAGCTGTCGCGACCCGTCCGGAAGCGGACGCGGCTAATGGATTACCGATCGCGGGTCTTGGATCGACGCTGGCCCTCCCAGGCCCATACCAAATCGCGGCGGGAGTATTTTTTAAAGGATTCGACGTTAAGAGTCGATCGCTTTCGACCTTCAGTGTGGTCGTGGTGGCACGTGCAACTTGTGCATGCATTTGGAGTCGCCACCGGTCTTTATTGGAGGGTAGACCGGAAACCTTACTGATCGATTGGGAGAGGTCGACCAGTTCTGCGGAACCAGAGATTTTGGGTTCGGGGACTTGGTTACGTCGGTGTCATTACCAACGCCCTTTCGGTACCTAACGCGAGTGATTTTCCTAGCTAAGAGTTCATAAAAAAAATCATTTGAGAAGGCAACATTGATTGATTTTAACCTAAGTCACTAACAAAGGTTATCATGCGGGTGCACAATCAATTAATGGAAAATCCAGAAATTAATATAATCAGGGGAGCATGTGCCACACAAGTTAATTCTTTTTTTTTTTAATTTTTATATGAATGCATGAAAGACTATACTATATGTGATGCATGAAATTATTCTATGATGTAATGACATGAATTACATGTAAGGCTAAACTAGATGACATGCAAATTAAATGAATGCACAAATGAGACCATGATTTAATTAAATTAACTACGTGGCATATAAATTAAGTAAAATCAAGACATGCAATTCTAATATGCTATTTAAGCTAAAATGCAATCTAACATGACATGGCATAGATGACATGGCAAAGATGAATGACATGGCATGACAAAGATGACGCGGCAAAGATAACGTGGCAAAGATGACATGGCATGGATGACATGGCATGGATGATGTGGCATGGATGACATGACATGGATGCGTGGCATGGATGACATGACATGGATGACGTAGCCTAGATGACATGGCAAGGATGAATTTATTATTTTCGGATGAATTTATTTCCTAAAATAGAACTAGGCCAAAACAATTCTTATCTTGCATATTTTAGAGTCTAAATTGACTTAAACCCTAATATACTAGAGACAATTTATTTTAGACATGAAATTCTATTTAAACATGCAATTTCTATCCTAAAATGCAATCTAATCTAATTATTTACAAAAAGGATTGGATGTGCGATTATCTATGTGGTGCTATTTTATTGAAAAAAATATGTAATTTTTAAATATGGAAATGAATGAATGCAGTTTTTTTGTTTTTGCAATATTTTTTAGGGTTTTCTTTTTATAAAATGCAAGGCAATGCGAATTATAATGAAATAAAGAAGGATATTAAAAGAACATAAACATAACAAAAGGGGATAGGATCCGATGAATTTTACGACGTCGGAGTCCGTCGGTATTCGTGCAACAAGGTGTAGAGATATAAACCACCAACAGGAGGCTCAGCCTTCCGATTCTGGGGTAGTACAATATAATTTGCAGGAAATAAATGAACACAATGCCTTTGACACCAATAGGAGGCTCGGCCTTCCGATTCTGGATCTGATAGGCAAAATATAGAAAAATCACACTTTTATTGGATGCAATGCAATGCAAAGCAAATGATTTTTAAAAGACGCATTGATTAAAAAAAAAAGACAAACTCAAAAAATATACGAGCTCAAGCCATCAATCACATCTTCGCATACTAAAGTGGAAGAAAATTACCTTCAATTGCTCGAGAAAAATCTATTCGCACAAGTTGTCACTTGCGTTATGTCAACACGAGCATAAAATATCACAATGAGGAGGTTGATTACATCAGCGAAAGAATTACAAAGAGCTTTTTTTTTTATGGAAGCACAAGAAACGAAACACTACGAGAAGAGTTTTCTCTCTTCTTTTTATCTTCCTCCCCTCCCTATTGCTTGTCACGTATACTCTCAAGAATGTGGATGCTGAAATTTTTTTAGCAATTCTCCACGTCTCCTCCTTTCTTCATTATCGACGAGCTCCTCTTAAATAGCCACCGAGGATTCTTCATCTATGGATAGTCTGCGAATTTCTGGTCGCCTCCCCAAAACCAATGGTCGATGGAATGATGGCTACTCCATTTTGCCAATCTCTTTTGGAAAGCCCTACGTCCCACTAGCAAGAACCTCCTCTTTTCCGCCGAAAGGAGACACCTTTTGTCTCTTCATTCTCTTCCTTCCATTTTTTTATTCCTTCTTTCTTTTCTTTTTTTTTGATGAAGACCCCATCTCCCTTCTTGTCGTGAAGCACATGAAGAAAACGGCTAATAGAGAGACCCCTCCATCGAAAAAGAGAGGCCATCTCCTTTTTTATTATTTTCTTTCTTTGCCTTATGATGGTGTACGTATTAGTCATCCACCTTTCTTGCATGTGATTATTTTTTGTCTGCCATTTCTCCATTTGGTATCATCTTTTAGTCTTCTCAACGTCCTTCACTTGTTTTCCTTTTTAACTATTGCTAATATTTTTGCCAAATTCAATTTTATGATGATCAAAGAACACCTAAAATCAAACCTGAATTTTACTATTTATAAGGTCAGAAAATGGATAAAATAAAAATACCAACTATTTTTATATATTTTTGTGACCTCCAATATTTTTTTTCTTTTTTTTATTTTTCGAAAATATTAAAAAAAATAAAAATTATGAAAATTATTTTTTTGGTCAAAATGGTTCATTTAGCTTGGCCAATGTCACCAAAATTGATTTTTCAATTTTTCAGCTTTTTATGGATTTTCTATGAATTTTTGAAAAATAAAGGAAAAAAAAGTTGATCAAAATTTAGGTGTCAACACTTAGGCATTCGAAGGTTACCAACTCTGTTGAACTTTTAGGAAACAACGACATCCTATCCTCTATTCATCGTTATTTCAATTAGTCATTTGAGTAATTTTCATGATGTATGCAAGTGCATGTATGTGTATGCAATGTACGAGTCATACTACAGAATAGGGAGTAGTAAAGTACATTGAAAATAAATGCCTTACCAACCAAACTTGGGGATGTAAAATGTTCCCCTGTAACCATGGGCGGTTTTAGGTATACCAACCATCCACAGACATGCGCATGAGACAAGTGGGTATACTCTAGAAATCGAAAATCGGGTGAGGAACCTATGGCTCAGGCTCCCACGATTCAAGTGAGGCAGACTCCTCCCCAAGGGTACCCACCCAAGAGGGCT
Source organism: Rhodomyrtus psidioides (assembly GCA_021437785.1). NCBI lineage: Eukaryota > Viridiplantae > Streptophyta > Magnoliopsida > Myrtales > Myrtaceae > Rhodomyrtus > Rhodomyrtus psidioides. The sequence goes on from JAILYB010000055.1 coordinate 5,416,054, forward strand.
AGATATCGCCAATTTGGATTGTGAGCGGGAACGAATACGAAAGTCTCAAGTGCCATCAAACACGAGATCCTTTCGCATCTCTTCCCTATCTAAGGTAACCTAAAGGTGGTTGCATTCGGGGTTTGACCGCCAGTGTGTGCGATGTGTCGTGATCATCACAATGCAAGGTCATGCATAGCAGTTTGTATCAAAACACCGCTTCAGTATGTGCGTAAGATAAATATACATTCCCAACTCGAACCTGCAAGAAAAATGTCAACAATCACTCCACCCCTTATTTCTCCAATTTGCAAAAACATCTAACACAATGGTTAGCGTACGTACCTCACCTTCGAGAGCATCTACAGAAAACAAGGTCAGATAAACTAATCAACTTTTTAATCGGCTCAAGTCCTTTGGAATTTTGCGAAACCAGAGATTCTGGTTTAGAATAAGTCCTCAGTGGAGTCGCCAGTTTGTCACGACCCTCTCGCGGCGAGAAATACAAGGCGAGAGGGCTAATGGGCTGCCCGATCGTCGCCTGCTCGGACGCGGGCCTCTCCCAAGGTCCATTACCCAAATCGCAACGGCTGGATATACGTGGTCAACCTTCGGTGTGGTCTAGTGACATGTGATACGTGTACATGCCATGGAGTCGCAACCAATCGTTTTGTTGAGGGTACGATTGGAAATCCTATCGAATAGTTGGGAGTGGTCTATTCGATTCTGCGGAAACCAGAGAAATGGGTTCGGGGACTTAGTTACGCTAACTATCAGAGTTGACGCCCTTTCGGTACCTAAGCCGGATGGTTTATCTGATCTTGGGATTTCATACGGATGAGTGAGGTATAGATCCTAAATCTAGGAACTCATGCAGACAGGAATAGCTACCCTATCACTCACAGTCATTAAAATAAAAGCGCAAGTCAAGGATCCATAGCATGCGGATAAATCACATGAAATAAGCGTGGCATCCCTAATGAGGCCCTATTAGCCTAGAGAAGTCTCAATCAAGGCTTAGGAATGGTTTTGACATGATTTGCCCATGAGGGGCAAAATCGTAATTTCGAACAATTCGGGGACAATTTGCCTCGGAAGGGCAAAATCATCATTTTAGATGAAATTTACAGTCAAAAGTCGGTGAAAAAGGAATTGGCAATCAAATCCTTCCATTTCCTATTTTTCGGGAATTTCTAGGATTTTTCTAGAATTTACAAGTGATTTTACCCTTGGAGGGGTAAAGTCGTCATTTGGACAAAGACGAGAACTAAAAATCTCAAATATTAGGGTTGGTCACCCACCTGACCCAAACCCTAATTTTAAGCAATTTTCAAGACTCGATTGGAACAAGAAAGACGATTTTCCCATTGAGGGGCAAAATCGTCATTTTGAGAAAAGGGTCGAGACTCGAAAATCCAAGCCTAAGAATTGGTCGCCTACCCTACTCTAATTCTCACCTTGGCATTATCGACCTATCTCAAGTACAAAGAAGGGACGAATTACCCCTAAAGGGCATTGTCATCAATTTCTAGAGAGAACGGATGAGAAATCCCAAAAATAGGATTGACCAGTTGTCTGTGGTCAATCCTCAATTTTTGGGGATTTCTGGAGTGTCTAGGATTTTCCCACAATTTTTCCAAATTTTTTTTGGATTTTCTGGAATTTTTTAGCATTTTTTTTTGGATTTTCTAGGATTTTTTTGATTTTTTTTATTTTTAAAAATCATTTTCAGAATTTTTGATTTAAAAATGTGATTCGGACCGGGTCGACCCGACCCACTCGGGTCGGAACCTGGCCCAGACCCGGACCCGCTGAACCGACGCCCCCAAAACGACGCCGTCCCAGACTTTTTTATTATTGGATTAATCGAATTTAATTCGACAGTCCCTAATGAATCGCGTGGCTAATCCACGGTCTTTGGATCAGATTACCTAAACCTACGGCCTCGATCGAAGATTGACTATCTCTCTACCGTCCGATCCAATTGCCTAGATCTACGGTCACGATTAGAACCCAAGACTTGATCTGGGCCGTTCAACCCAACTAACCTAAAACGACGTCGCATACCCACTAACCTATACAGCACCGTTTCGGTTCTGTTTGATTTTCCAATTTAAAACCATTTTCGAATAATCCCAATTATTAATCGGACGGTCACCATTTGTTAGACTCGATTAACCTAGGCCGTTTGATCTATGCTGACTCGCCCTAATCGACTAATGGTCAAGCTGACTCGACATCCACACGGAGCAATGGCGGACTACCACCTAAGCTTTGACCCGCCGACTACGCCACGTCAGCTTCATCTTCAACCTCGCGACTCTGGTGGAATGAATGGCTGAGCATCTCCGGCGATGATCTAACGGTGGAATCTTGACGGAATAGAACGAGATCGGCGGCAATCGACTCACAATAACATTTATTTTAACATATCTAAGAATCGCGACATCTAATCCACAGAATCACAAGTATCATACAAAGTGCCGAGTACGGCCATGGAAGTTCAATCACACAGACCACGCGAAATCAAATCGATTCATTCACAGATTGACACGGCATGAGGCGCAGAAGACTTACCTCGAGCTCCGATCGAGCTCGCTCGGCCCAGATTTGGCTAGGCAAGAATGGACAGTGTTCGGCAATGGAGGTTGGGATTGGGAGACTTAATTCGGGGTGTGCAAGCGAAATCGATGCAAAATAGATGTGCGACAATGGTCAGTAATGTTCAAAGCACAAAACGCACACACTAAATGCAAGAATCATGGCCAAAACTGAAATCCGCCATTGAAGCTCAGTGTAGAGTTCGAAGCTTTGACTCACCTGTTTTCGTGACTTCAGATTGCGCGGCCGACGGTGATAACTTCCTGGCGGTATGGGCGACCTCCTGAGGGTCTCTCTGAGCTTTGGTCTAGCCTGGAAAGGCCTGACCGATGCTCTGCAATTCCGAGCTTCGCCCTCGACAATGGCGATGGAGAGCGAGGTCTTTCTCTTCCTTTTTTTCTCTCTCTCAATTCTGTTTACCCTCTTCCAACTGAATCAACCGTCCTCTTCAACCGAAAGTCCACGCAGGCTTATATAGCTCGTTGGATTTTTGGCGCCGAACCGAGGGGACTAACAGACTCGAACTGGCACGTGTAGTCACGCGCCTTCAGGTCCAAACGGCGTCGGGGAGGATGGGGATTCCGTCAAACTCCGTTTGGTCCTCCGGCGAGCTCCGCCTCATGCGAATTTGGCATGAATTTGACCTGCGTTTGAGAGTGTTGACTTTCGCAGATTTGCAGGTTTGATTGACCTCGCCGGAGCTTGTCCGGCGGTCATTTGTCTCGGGGCTGGGCTTGATCGAAAGGTACTGAAGTGAGGAACAAGACGCCCACCCAGCCTCTTCTGATTGTGACCGATTGCCCAGTCAATTGCTCGATCAAACTTCACCTGGACACTGTTCATTTGCGCGGGGAGTCTTGAGGTTGAAGACGATGCAATGGTGGACCGGTTCGACCGGTCTGACCAGGCGGTCTGACAGATCAGAACCGATTCTAACCTGATTTTTCGAAATTAACCCCCAATTGATGGGGAATTTTTGTAATTGAACATCATAATCGAACTTAGGGCATGAATATTAATTTCTACGAAAACCCCAAATTTTCATTTAATTGCAAATTGGGGATTATGCAATTGAAGGTTTAAATGACCAAATTGGACCAAATTACTTATGCCAATCGATTCAAATTGATGAAAACCATTGGGCAGCATGTTTAATTTGCAATGATAGCCCTTGAATTGAAAGTAATTTCAATTATGCCCAATTTCAAGGACTAAAATGCAATTTAGTATGCAATTTGTGCAATTGGGCAATTTGTACGAACAATTGGGCTAACTTGAAATAGGGGACAATTAGATTGAATGTCAAGATCCTAAAAAATGCCAAAATTACAAATTAAAAGACTCAATTGATTTTTTTTTTCTCAAATTCAATCATATGTGTAACAAATGAACACCTAAAATTGAATCTGATTATGGATTTTTTATGAGGTCAAAAATACAATGGATTAAAAAGAAAAATATTGGCTATTTTTTCATATTTTTGTGACCTCAAATGCTATTTTTCTTGATTTTTCTAATTTCCAAAAATACTAAAAAATGTGAAAAATGTAAAAAATTATTTTTTTTGTCAAAAATGGTTCATTAGGCTTGGCCAAGGCCACCAAAGTTGATTTTATAATTTTTTTACTTTTTATGAATTTTCTAAGAAATGGCTAAAAAAGGGCTGATCCAAAATTAGGTGTCAACAAGGGGCGATTGAGGGGAGATATGGTCGAAGATCGAAGCGATGAATAAGCCATGATCGGCATAAGATCTTGGTGTTTCACGTCTAGCGGTGCGGATGCGGCCTTGTTTGATCAGTCTGTGTGCTATTTGAGTTTTCATGCTTAAAGAACTGGGGATTAGTGGGCTTGGTTCACTTCCAGTGTATGCGATGGCGTGTGAGAGATGATAGGAATGTGTGTGTTGGCAAGCTCCGTGCTGGTGCATCGAACTGCATCCTTCACTTTTGATCAGATTTTTGCTCCATGATGTGGATGCAAAGAGTGGGTTCCTGTGTTGCATACCGCGACTGAATTTTATGCCTATTGTTGTCCCTTTCAATGCGACATCCTGTGTGGGTGCTCGGTTGGACTAGATTGTGGGTCTTGTGTTCCTCAAACATCTCATTTGATTTTGTTCGGATGGATCACGAGTGCTTGCTTGTTCTCTCGGATGCGGAACCTTGTTCATGGGTGTAGTGGTCATCGGCCCTTGCTCCCAATATCAAGTGTTTATCGCTTTACCGGAATGAGCTCTCGCCTTGTCTTTGACTGGGTGGAGCTCTCGGGCTTCACGGCGGATCATGCTTGGCGGACGTCGTGAAGGAATGCTACCTGGTTGATCCTGCCAGTAGTCATATGCTTGTCTCAAAGATTAAGCCATGCATGTGTAACTATGAACTAATTCAAACTGTGAGTGGCTCATTAAATCAGTTATAGTTTGTTTGATGGTATTTGCTACTCGGATAACCGTAGTAATTCTAGAGCTAATACTTGCAACAAACTCCAACTTTTGGAAGGGATGCATTTATTAGATAAAAGGTCGACGCGGGCTTTGCCCGTTGCTCTGATGATTCATGATAACTTGACAGATCGCACGACCATCGTGCCGGCGACGCATCATTTAAATTTCTACCCTATGGTGGTGACGGGTGATAGAGAATTAGGGTTTGATTCCGAATGATGGAGCTTGAGAAACGGCTACCACATCCAAGGAAGGCAGCATGCGCGTAAATTACCCAATCCTGACACGGGGAGGTAGTGACAATAAATAACAATACCGGGCTCTTTGAGTCTGGTAATTGGAATGAGTACAATCTAAATCCCTTAACGAGTCCATTGGAGGGCAAGTTTGGTGCCAACAGCCGCGGTAATTCCAGATCTAATAGCGTATATTTAAGTTGTTGCAGTTAAAAAGCTCGTAGTTGGACCTTGGGTTGGGTCGATCGGTCCGCCTCGCGGTGTGCATCGATTGGCTCGTCCCTTCTACCGGCGATACGCTCCTGGCCTTAACTGGCGGGGTTGTGCCTCCGGTGCTGTTACTTTGAAGAAATTAGAGTGCTCAAAAGCAAGCCTACGCTCTATATACATTAGCATGGGATAACATCATAGGATTCTGATCCTATTGTGTTGGCCTTCGGGATCGGAGTAATGATTAATAGGGACAGTCGGAGGCATTCGTATTTCATAGTTAGAGGTGAAATTCTTTGATTTATGAAAGACGTTGTTTGGACCTCCTCTTTCATACCCCCACATCAATTTCACCATTCGATCGACTTGTGAAGTGGGGAGATTCTGCGGCGTCTCTAAGGCTCGCGATGTTCGAAAGTGATCCTTCGCCGATTCTGCTCTTCCTAGCTGGATCTGAAGACTGGGCCTTCTTCATATAGCTTCGTATTAACATCCTCTTTCTCCTCCCACCGTCGTTCTCCACACTCGTCTAATCTGTGGAGCGATGGAGCTATTTCCTGACGCTGGTGACACTTTCTCTTTGACGGACTGGTAGTCGGTGGTTTCTAGCATTCTCTCCCAGCACCAAGAGTCGTCTTCTATACCAGTAAGTGCCCTGGACCTAACATTCTTAACTATTCTCTACTATTGGCTTGACTGTCGGGTGGAGACTGGACTGATTATTTGGTTGGTAGCTCTGTCGGGGAGAGGGTGGTATTGCTCTTAGGGGTCAACTGGCATTACTTCACTGCTCTCATTTGAACTGCTTGGACTGTTGGGTTGAAGTTGCTATCTGATTGTTCTTTTCACTGAGCCACTAGATGTTGTTAAGTTGTTTTGATTAATCCTGCTATGGAAGATTCGGGTTCTAAAGGGAGCCCTCTCATTCCGCAACTTGAACCACCTATTTGCATGGCTTTTCTTTCTACGGCGTCTTCTCAGAGCATTGACATTGTCCCCTCCACCTTCCCTTCTGACTCACTGTTGATAGAGGACAGTGTAGCACGGGAGAAAGGTGCATTTGCTGAGATTGTGATTCCTGCTAATTGAGGAATGGCTGTTGGTAATCCTGGTGATAGGAATAGGCTTGTTGATACTTTTGCTGTTGTTGGTACCCCTGGTGATAAGGGAAAGACTGTTGAGGTTACCAAGGATAATGGTACACCTGGTGATAGGGGGAAGGCTGCTGAGTGTTGTAAGGAAATTCTGCACACTCAGGCTGTAAAAGACGCTTCGGTTAAGGTTGGTAGCCTTAATGTCTTATTGCAAAAGAACAATATTGCCATTAGCCCTACTGTCACTGGAAATTCTGTTCTTGGGCCTGCACCATCTGTTAACATTGTCTTGTTGAACCATGAGGGGTATAGGGCACTCAGCCGTAACCCTAGGAGAAATAGAAGCAGGGGCCTGTCTGTCCCGAGGATTATCAATGGAACCCACTGATATGTGATGTTCGACGCATTTATGGTCATAAGATGGGTGCGCATGGCTTCCCATGTGCAGCTGCCCCCCAATCTCATATCACTAAACCCCTTGGCAGGATCCCTCAACGAAATGAAGGAGAGTGGCAACAAGTTAGAAGCAAAAATGATTGCAGAAGGCGAGATACTGAGCAGGGTTTTATCTAACAAGAATAAGGCCACATCTTGGTAGATTCTATGCCACCTGTCCAGCAGGGTGGTGTACATTCAAAGTCTGCTCAAGTCCAAGAGTTAGACAGACCGCAACCCTAGTTACAAGCCTAGGCTATGGAAATCACTGCCAATACAGACTCTGTTCAGGCTGGTGCAACTTCAACCTCCAAGAACCTTAGATCTCTAGCCCTCAACGAGAATTTACCGGCCTCTCCAAAGTTGCAAAAGGCTGCTTTTAACTCTTGGGCACTTAGCACTGGACAGATTAATCCTGAGCAAACTTTACCCTTGGTGGTGCCCTTCTCTCATGGCCTAGTTACTGGCCATTCGAATCCTCCCATTGCTTCCATATATGTTGCCCCTCCTTTAGCCGAGAGTAATACAACAGCAGTCCAGCAGCAGCTACCTCCCAAAGCCTTGCCTTCCTATTCCACAACAAGGAATTCTGCTATCAAGGCTCAGACAACAACCCTCCATACCCAAGGAGCCTCTCGGCCTGCTGTTGAGACCCGATTTTTTACTAGTCTTTTTAGCCTTATTTTGAAAAATCACAAAAAATCCATAAAAAGTCAAAAAATTACAAAATCAACTTGGTGGCATGGCCAAGCCTAAGGAACCATTTTTGACCAAAAAATATTTTTTTCATATTTTTCACATTTTTTAGTATTTTTAGAAAATAGGAAAATACTAGAAAAATAACAAAATAGTATTTGAGGTCACAAAAATATAGGAAAATAGTCAATATTTTTATTTTAATTTTCTTATCATTTTGACCTCATCAAGAGTCGAAATTCAAGTTTAATTTTGTGTGTTTCTTTGTAACGCACAGGGTTGAATTTGCCAAAAAATATGTTTTGAGTCTTTTTATTTGCAATCTTTTATATTTTTCGAGTCTTGACATTCAACTTGATTGCCCTACATTTCAATTTGGTTCAATTGTGCGCTGATTTGATCAATTTTGGCTTTATGGACCTAATTGCATAAAAATTCTTTCATTTTAGTCCATATAGTGTTAATTCAGAAATTAAACTTTTCTGAGGGACACCCATAGAACCCCAATGCTTCTACCCTACAGTACTCGACCTCCTGAATCTTATGGTGGGCTCAATTGGTTCCGATTCATTTGTTAAAAAGTCCAATTTGGTAAAATTACATTTCGGATCTTGTCTTAGATTTGAGGCTTTTGTATAAATCAAAACCGATTCAGCCCAATTTTACCTTGCTTAGGTGAATTCCATGAGTTTTGGATATTTGAGCACCCAATTTGAAGGAAAATTCCAAATCGGGCCGACTGGGTCGGGTTGACCCAACCCAGTCAACCCATTGAACAAAATTGGTAGAACGGGGAGAACGCTTTCTCCTTCTGCTTCTTCGCGTACGCTAGGGAACCCGAAGGAGGCGAAACCGAAATTGCAACTCTAATGCACGTACCCAAGCCACGATCCGACGCTAGTGATTCATCCACATACGTCCGGCCTCCAACTGGCAAGAACTGGCGTCGCGCGTGCAAGGCGAGGCTGGTAGGTTTAGAATCGAATCTGGACGGCCGACTGAGGAGGGGGGTTACAAAGAACAGATTCAGTTGAGGGGTTCGGTTAAAAGAGGTTCAAGAACGGGGACGACAAAAGGAGGACGACAGAGAGGACGAACAACCTCAGAGAGAGAGAGAGAGAGAGAGAGAGAGAGAGAGAGAGAGATCGAAGCTTGCTCCCACCGATTCTGTGCAAGCTTTGTCTGATCACCACCGACGAAACCGAAGCCAACGACAACCACATCCGACTTTCCTGAACTCCGGAGAAGCTATCGAGCCCTCCCTATCGACCTTTCATCTCGAAAAACGGTGAGACTCCTCCCCGAGCTTCCTCTCGGCCTTTAATGGCAACTTAAGCTAGGGTCATTCATGGGCTGCGATTTTGGTTGCAATCTGTTTGTCTCGATTCACTGAACATTTTTGCTTTTGATCGCATGTTATTTCATTGCCTAAATCATCGATTCTACCCCCACCATGACCGATCGGTCGCGAGCTCCATAGCTCGTTCTAGACCAAATCGAGCCCTCGTGATGGCCAGGTAAGTCTTCTCGGCCCTTTGTTATGCTTCTTGATCGATTTCTTTAGTTAAGCAACGTTAGAAAAGGTTAGGGCGGGTAGTCGCTGGAGCTTGGCTTCGGTCGGAGATAGCACGTAGATGAGATGTGATCCTGCTGCTTCAATCCTTGTATATGTTGTAGAGCTCGACGAAACGAGTCTAATGGCGGTGGTTTCCTACGATTTGGCACTCTATAGGCGGAGATAGGGCCTTCCGACGAGGCGCCGGCGAGAAGGTGCCGGCGCCGATCGTCTTCTTCGGCAAGTCGTTGACTGGTCAACGAAAGTTGACCAGGTCAACGCCCACGTGGCGCTGACATGGCACCCACGTGGCAGCCACGTCAGCCGTTCGGTTATAACAAAAATAATAAACTTGATCGGACGGTGGTAGGTGTGCCACGTGTCAAGATCTCGCATTTATCAAAATAAAAAATGATTTTCAGAAATAAAAAATACTTTAGATCGGACGGCCATGGTTAAATCTAGCTCTTCAATCTGGGCCGTTGGTTCCTTGTTTAGATCGGCCGTCCGTAGTCCGCCACGTGGCACAATCAGGAGCGTCGGTTCGATTTGGGCGGGAATTTGAAATTCAAGCGGGAGAGGGCCAAAATGACGTCGTTTCGGTGCGGGTCCGGATCCGGGCCGGGTCGGTAGCCCGCGGGTCGTGGTCCGGGTCGCCCGACCCAGTCCGAATAATTCCCTTTTTTAAAAAAATAAAAAAATCTGGAAAATGATTTTAAAAATAAAAAAAATCAGAAAAATTCTAGAAAATCCTAAAAAATGCTAGAAAATCCTAAAAAAAATAGGAAAATCGTGGGAAAATCCTAGACACTCCAGAAATCCCTAAAAATCGAGGATTGACCACAGACAACTGGTCAACCCTATTTTTGGGGTTTCTTATCCGTTTTTTGAAGAATTGACGATATTACCCTTTAAGGGTAAGTCGCCTCTGCTGTATATGCGAGATAAGGCCGATAATGCCAAGATAAGAATTAGGGTCGGTTGGGCGATCAATTCTTAGGCTTGGGTTTTCAAATCTCGTCCATTTTCTCAAAATGACCATTTTACCCATCAATGGGTAAATTGTCTTTCCCATTTTAGTCGAGTCCCGAAAATTGCTTAAAGTTAGGGTTTGGGTCAGATGGGTGACCAACCCTAATATTTGAGATTTTCAGTTCTCATCTTTGTCCAAAATGATGATTTTACCCCTCCAAAGGTAAAATCACTTTTAAATTTCAGAAAAATTCTGGAAATTCACGAAAAATAGGAAATTGATTGGTTTGATCGCCAATCCTATTTTCTCCAGCTTTTGACTGTATACTTCATCTGGAATGACGATTTTTTCCCTTTTTAAGGTAAATATTCCCCAAATTTCTTAAAATTACGATTTTGCCCCTCATGGGCGAATCATGTCAAAATCACTCCTAAGCCTTGATTGATACATCTCTAGGCTAATATGGCCTCATTAGGGATGCCATGCTGATTTCATGTGATGTATCCGCATGTTTTGGCTCATTGATCTACGTGTTTATTTTTACTGATTGTGAGTGATAGGGTAGCCATTCCCATTTGCATGAACTCCTAGATTTAGGATCCATACCCCACTCATCTGTATGAAATTTTAAGACTAGATAAATTATTCAACTTAGGTGCCGAAAGGGCGTTAACTCTGACAGTTGGCGTAACAAAGTCCTCGATCCCGTTTCTCTGGTTTCCGCATAATCGAATAGATCGCACCTAACTATTCGATAGGGTTTCCGATCGTACCATCCGCGAAACGATTGGTGGCGACTCCTTGGCATGTACACATATCACATGTCACCAGACCACACCGAAGGTCGACCACGTATATCCAACCGTTGCGATTTGGGTAATGGACCTTGGGAGTGGCCCGCGTCCGATCAGGCGACGATCGGGCGGCCCATTAGCCCCCTTGACAGCCCTCGAGATGGGTCGCGACAGACTCGCGACTCCACTAAGGACTATTCTAAACTAGAATCTTGAGCCGATTAAAAAGTTGATTGGTTTATCTGACCTTATTTTCTACAGATGCTCTCGAAGGTGAGGTACGTACGCTAACCATTGTGTTTGATATTTTTGTAGATTGGGGAAATAAGGGGTGGAGTGATTGTTGACATTTTTTCCTGCAGGTTGGAGTTGGGAATGTATGTTTATTTTTAGCACATATTGAAGCGATGTTTGATACAAACTGCTGTGCATGACTTGCATTGTGACGATCATGACACATCGCACACACTGGCGGTCAAACCCCGACTGTGACCACCTCTAGGTTACCTTAGATAATGAAAGGATGCGAAAGGATCTCGTGTTTGATGGCACTTGAGACTTTCGTGTTCGTTCCCGCTCACAATCCAAATTGACGATATCTAGCCCTCTTGGATGGGTACCCTTGGGGAGGAATCTGCCTCATATGGATCGTGGGAGCTTGAGCCATAGGTTTCTCACTTGATTTTTGATTTTTAGAGTATACCTACTTGTCTCATGCGCATGTCTATAGAAGGTCGGTATACCTAAAACCAAAAAAAAAAATCTCACGGATAACTATAAGTATGATTTCTCCCTCTCCTTGTTCATTTCCTAGTGAAATTTCATGATAGGAAATTCATGGAAATCAACAGAATGCCCTGGGTGTTTGAGTTTACAAATGAAAATTTTTTACAATGAATTTTAGATACAAATTTGAAACACTTCTAAGTCGTCCCTACGGAATAGATGGTTCATTCAAATTTTCAACCATGGATTAAGATGACATTTTTTTATGTCTAAAATTCTTCCAATTCAAGATTTTGGGCCATAAAGTTAAGGCCATGTTTGCAACCACATTTTGTGTAGTGATTTCCTAAAAACAAGGATCACATAATTTTTACAAGAAAAATGTCACAAAGCAATCTTTCAAGATTAATGCCCCCATTTGCGTATTAAACGTTTGGAATTAAATGGGCGTTTGATTGATGACCGTGGATCGATCTTTTAATGAAGTCTCCTCTTATCTTGAAATCTTGGCGGACATCAGAAGCCCGTAAATAGGGATTATGGGATATGTATTGTCGCCTTACTTTCATTATAAGAGGCGACCTCATTGAGAGATGTCTTTACTATGTAAATGCTAAGTGTGTCTCCTTTCTGACAGGTCATACATGACATACATTTATTGAAGAATTCTTCATCTAATCACATGCAAGATGTGATGGAACAATGCTAAAACTGTAATCGTTCCAATAAAAACTTCAAATGTTATACTTGACTTGCTCGGTTATTTCTTTTGCCAACAGGTCAAAATTGTTGAAGGCCAATAATGCGAGACTTGTTTTCTCTGTAACATGAAAGGAAATGCGCCTTCATCAGGCGCCACCCATTGGGTTTCAAAAATAAGATGAATCGACTATGATAAGCCCAGAACAAAACAACATGAAAAAGGGCAACCTGATTTGGATCGACCTCTCTAAGTCGAAAATGATGTATTCGTTCCAAATTAAATTTATTAGTTTATAGGATGACATGGTTACTCACACTTGCAGGTGATTATAAAAAATGAGTGGGGTCGTTAAGGAACATTCTTTCATCTCTGGGATAGTAAATCTGTGATCGTTTTAATTAGAGCTTTTGGTGCAATAATTGACGTATTCATTCCTCATGTCATGTAGGTGAAATAAAAGGATTGTGTGAGGTCGACATTTGTCTCTTTAAAAAAGACTCAATTGTGGATCCTCAAAACTGGAGGCCAATGTGACATGGCACGATCGCCAATTGAAGCACGTCTCAAGGAGTACAAATACTCGTGTTTCTCACCATGAGATTGATGATCACTCAACCACAAAAGGGTGTATATCGTTCCTCATTTCAATCCTCTCAAGATATGAAATGATCATCTCCTTTTCTATATGTAGGGATGAAGAAAACTGAATGCTTATTTGCGAAGCAACACTTCAAGGTGTAAATGTACACAAATAGAGATAAATCTACACTTGTGGATCTCAAGTAGTAGGGTGCTTGAGGAGCGTCATGAAGTCATGACAAATCGAAAAGACCAAGAAGAGATGATCGTTGCCATTCTTTGAATCAAGAGGGAGTACTTGTTTTAGAAATTGATTTTCATAATCAAATGTCAAACATTTTTTTTCTCGCTAAACAGATTGAAATGAATCAGTAGAGCGAAAGTGGCGAAAGATCACCCAACCTCAAGAAGGAGAGTGACAGAACCCAAATAGTGTCGAACATCGTGGAACATCAAATGCCGAGACCTTCGGATAATTACGATGAAGTTTTATCCTCTGATGTCACAAAAGGGAGTATGTTAGTTTAAGACAGGTGCCAGAATAGATTGAAGGATGTCAAACGCCAAAATCACCTGACATGGAAGTGATTGACTCAACCAACAGGGAAGGCATTAGCGTGATGCAATGGAGCTTCATATGGCTAAATAAGCTAACTCAAGGTGGAATACTCAGTTGCTGGGGGCAAATCATTTCCCTATCCAGAAAGCATGCCGAAGCCGAAGACATCAAATTCATCATGGTGATACGTGGGGCGAGTCCTCGAAATGATGGTTATCACTCATGGAACGTAATGGAATGAAATCCATCCATTGAATACAAAAAGCGTTTCGCCATAGCAACAAAGCTTCCAAGAAGAACGATGCCGAGCCATCCCTCTTGATAGAAAAGGACGTATCATTCCTAAGTAAGTTTCAATCAGATGTGGGAATAATATTTCCTATCTTTTTCCTCTCAGGTGATGAACATAGTCAAGACACCCAAGAAGCAACAACTTCAAATGACAGAATAGGGAGTACCCATTTTCATATCATCTCATACATGCATTTAGGATAGATGATTTCAATAGCGTCATAATGGCTCAATTTGTGAACAAAATTCTTGAGAAAACTTGAAAAAGTTTCTTAACAATTAGAAGTCTCTTTGAAAAGAGCATTCGAAAAGAAAGAATTCAAACTTTATAAATTGGCATACTTGATAAGAGATGTTTTCTGTGAATAGAGTGAAAGGCACAAATCCATTTTTCGTTGCAAACACGAATCATCTTAGATCACTTGCATCATACATATCATGCATGCATCATTTATATGCACATTCTTCCATGAAAGATGTTGACAGGTCAAGGCAGAAGAACCCAAGGAATGAAGGGGAAACATCTGACACTTCGAGGGCGACTGTGATTGAGAGAGACGCCAAGTTGCTATTTGAAAAATTCCAAAGTTGTCAAGCTACCAAGAGACAAACGAAAACAATCGAAGATTCTGGTGGTCAAGATAGATGAGTAAAGTCAACAAAGGAAATTCATTGGGGCAAACCCCTCTTTTCTTGTCAAGAACCCAAGTTGGGGGCAAGATTCTCATGTGCCACCAAGATAGCATATTGGAGCAAGTTATCAAGCCCAAGACGACAAGCATCGAGACATGCCCTACTGGGGCAAAACAACCAAAAGAGACGATTTCCTTGATCAACGAAAATGCGATACCTCAAAGGGAGCATCATGTTCTTAAGCGATTCAAATAAAGTCAAACATGGATGAATACTCATTACTTCATGTACTAGTACAAAGACCTCTTCAAATGGGATTGAAAATTGTCAAGGGATATGAAAAATGCAAAGGCATTTGGCCAAGATAGACATCGCCCAACTGGGGCAAATTGATTGATGATATTACCAACACCTTCAAGCATGGATGGAGGGATTCGATAAATGTTGTCCATATTAGTATACAATATTGGAATGGACTCAATCAAAAGAGAAATGTCGACAGTTGACAAGAGAATGGTAGTTGGGTGTCGTATTCAATTTACCTCTTTTTCTTGCATGTACTAATGCAAAGCCATTTCTTTCTGTGGCAGAATAGGCCGATAGGACATTATCATGGGTCTAATAAGAGGAGAACATCACAAGGATGGTCACATGTGACAAGAAGCCTGAAGCAAACGATTTTCTCGAGCCTTGGAAGGATGACACCTCAAAGGTGAAAAGTAAAGTGAAGATTCAAGTAAGAGATATCCCAAATTAGACAGGGTATTGCATGAAAATGAATATAGCCATTTAGCTAGGGCAAGTATTACCTAGCCATGACAAGTCACGCCTAACTGGCTAGGCGAATGGATGAAAAAGTGGCATTTCATTCCTAGCAAGATCAATGAATGTGATAGAAGAGTCGTTCACATCAGAGTCAAACCTCAAGATACAAACTTGAGTGAAGGGTAACTTTGTGTCGTTCTAATTGATCTTCAATGATCTTTCTCCTAATATGAATTTGCCCTAAATTCAAAAGAAAATTATTGGCATCCAAAAGGACTTAAAAGGAAAGAACTCGCCGACTCAAATTCAAGGCGAAATGATCTTTGGAGATAACAGCTTCGGAAGTCAAGAATTCAAGAAATGATCTTTGGCTATAGGATCAAGTGGAGGGTAAAATGTATCGCTTCCACACCACATGCTTTAGCATACATTTTGATAAAAATTCATTTTTCCTTGAATAAGGAACTCCGAAGAATGGCATGGAACACGTTCAAAAGATGAGTGAAGCCATCGAGCAGGATTCATTGCCCAATCAGACAAAGGGAACATCGCCATAGGTCAAAATGACCGATTTCTGTAACCCGCACATCGGCATTTAGATTGGAACGTGTGATCAAGAAGGCTTACTGTCGTGGTGGCCAGGTACATGCCTTCTTCTCCAAAGACTGAGAATTTCAAAAAAATTTAGAACACTTAACCATCCTGTGTTGTTAGGAAAAACGCAGATTTTCATGAACCGATGCACTTCCATTGGAGTGCATGATCAAGGGTAAGGTGTATCGTTTTAATTTTCTAAAATTCGAGAGCATACACTGATATATTCCTTTTATATTTTCAGGGATCCCCAGCCACGCTGGGCAGGTAAGTACTCATTTCCCAATCTCTTAGGTTTTAAAACTTTCAGAATCCTTATTACTAGAATTTGGAGGCTTCTTGGAATCTAGCGTGCATTCAATTCTCATGTCTAGAAAGACGCAGAATTCTCACAATCATATCATTGGCATTCATATTTAAACTTGGATGTTATCTGAACATGATTGAAATATGCATTGTGTATCATCAATCCCCTTGGAGGGTAAGTTTTAGAGAAAACGAAATGAACTTTTCCAACATGAGTTGTTTAAAACTATTCAAAAGGATGTTTCCTTAGATAAGAGGAAAACCTGATCCAAACACGTCCTATACACACTTGAGAGAGAAGTGGAGTGGTAAGGATAGCGAGACCTTGACCTACGGACGTAGGGGTTATTCGCGGTGATTACATGGATTGGGACGATGGAGGCATTCGTTTCTCTATCATAAACACTACACGTGACCATTGATTACCCTTTGAACGGCGATTGCATTCTTTACCCCTGTCAAGAACCGCCCCACATTGGGGCCAACTGGAGGTAAGTCCAGCAGTATCGGGAGGTAAATGGTTAGAAATTATCTTGCTAAGACTTGCATCAATCTTCGTGTGTTGCTTGTCATTTTAACTTCTAAGGTAATTCAGGTGCTTTAGGATGATGAAAAGCATTCGTTTCTCTATCATATACACTTTTACTCTTTGCACAGCCTAGTTGAGCCTATACGTTCGTTTCACAAACTCGTTGGTGATCATTGCATATACCAAGACGGAAGCGACGTCACTTCAAGAACGGATGAGTTCGAAGGATAGGATTTATAAAAATTCCTAGACTAATGTTTTAGTGCTGAGATTCAAGTTGTATATCTAGCACACTCATTTGAAAATCTTGGTTCCCAAAAGAAAGGAAAATATGGGATTTCAACAAAAGATGAGGAAAATAAAAAAGAGAGAAAAATCCAACATTTGGCATCGAGAAAAAGCAAAGTGCCTGGTAAGAGCAAGGCCAATGCCCATCCAAATACTTGTATACTTGTGAATCATGTGTTTGATCTTAGAAATGCCAAAAGATGGCATGATACATTTGTATAGGTCACTAGTGAGATCTGGTTGTAAAAGAAAATCCCAAGGGAGCTGGACTGCGAAAGATACTCCCAGATTATGTCACATTCAGATGTTGACGCCGCCCCAACATGAAAGAGATGTGCTCTAAAGATAAATGTGTGCTTCGAAGACTGATGATGCTCTCTGAAGATCAGTAATGCTCTCCAAACACAAAGAGTGTTCTCAAAAGATTGATAATGCTCTCCAAATACTATTAATGCACTTCGAAGACTGAAGACGCTCTTTGAACCGGAAGGGACAAGATCGGCGGCAAACCTGCAGTGATCACCAATGTGAAACCCTTCGCGTATTCTGAGCAAAAAACAAGCCTTTTTTTGATCCCAAATCCTACCTACGTTACAACCCTGAAAAGCCTTTTCTGATTAAGGCACTTGGATTGACATAGGGTTTAATGTCTAAACTCAATTCGAAGAAGTTCGAGCAAGATTATTTCTTTATCATTTTGCAGGATTCTTGACTTGTAAACCTGGAGCAGACGTTAAAGACTTCTCTTCAAAAGCCTTGACTTGCTTGCAAGTCCCCCTTTGAAAACCGTTGACCCCAAGCCCAGCATTACGATCACTTGGAAGTCCTCCTGATCGATCGAAGTGTATTCACTGCGAATGATCCTGAACCCTAGGAAATTCGAGTGCATTCTTGATAAAAGACCATTATCTCAAAAACGGTGAGAAGTCCTTTTTGATGAGAATACTCCAATGGACGTTTTAACCAAACTCTTTTGGTAATTTCAGATTGTTTGATTCAAACTTTCCCCACAAGAAATTTTTGATCACTTTTGTATGTTGCAAGGTGTTTTGGATAATCTCCAGCATCATAATGCATTTATTGAAATTTTTCATGACTACGATAGAAGTCATAAAGTGATGACAGTTTGACATTAGATATCACTTAAAGACCATTGATGTGCCATTGGTAAGAAAATTTTCAGATTGGAGATTCTGCAAGATTCTTGATGACTTCAGCTCCCAGAATGGCTTGTAGCTCTCTTGGTAAGAAACAATTTACATGTCTAAACTTCTGCAGGATTTCTGGCAACCCTAAATCCCAGAAGAACACTACCTCTCTTGCTTCTGTAGAATTCTTGGTAATCCCATATCTCAGAAGAATACAACCTCTCTTGGTAAGAAAGAATTTACATGTTCAAGCTTCTGTAGGATCCTTGGTATCCCCAGACTTCATAATGCTACTTCTTTTATGAAGAATAACTTTCAAGTTTGAGCTTCTGCTGGATTTCTTGCAACCTTAGATCCCAGAAGGGCATATTTCTTGGTAATGCTTGTTTAAGCTTCTGCAGGATTCCTGGCGATCCCAGATCTCAAGACGGAAGCTCTATTGGATCTCTGATGACCTTAGATCTTAGAAGGACATATTTCTTGGTAAAGCTTGCTGCATTTTGCTGCATTTTGCTTTTGTTGCTTTTTTGTCTCTCTTTTTTTGTCGTTTCTCCTCATTTTCTCGACAAAAGCTTGCTGGAGGCAGAAGGCAACGTCTGAGGATGGAGACTGGACGGATTCGCTATTTTTGGTGCTGCCGTTTGCTGGAGAATTTAAAGGATTACTCTGGTTTTCCACGTCCCGGGCGTGCGAGTTCGGGCAGCGGCAAAGTTGGGGTATTGAGTATCTCAAAACTTGAGCAGCTCTGCGGGAGAAATTGCTGCCTACCTTGATTGTGGGGAGAATATCACCACCTAGTGTTTCCCCCTGATGCAGACACAATTCTCCCTAGATGTCTCATCTGTTCAAACGGTGTGAATCCCCAAGGAATACCTCTTTCGATCATTCTTCTGTTGAAGGTTGTAGCCGTTTTGTCTTGGCTGTCAATTCTTGTTTTGATAACTTTGGCGTTAAATCTTTCAAACGAAGTTTCCTCTGCCAGAAGGAAGTATGGATCATAGCCGAGGACCATCTCCTCATCATTCCGCTAAGTTAACGATGTTACTAACTCTCTTAATTCTCCCCTTCTTTTGACTCTAATCTGGCCTTATTCAAGACTGATTAGGAATGGGCAGACACCAGATCTTTTCGAGGAAAAAGGAGGAAGAGCTTCGATGCCAGTAGTGCTATCGAGAGAGGATCCGATCGGGGCAAGGCGGCTGATAAACTGGCCAAGCTGGAAAATGGGGGACGAAACATATTTAGGAAGACCGCCTCTTGTGTTTGGTTGAAAGGTTCGGAGAATATCTTGGGTGTATTTCAAAACTAATGTAGGAACAAGGAGCGGCGTTGTTCTTTCTGAGCTTGTTTCGTTCTTCAATGTAAATGTTGCTGATCTTCTAATAGACTCCGTCAAACCTCATCAGTTTCGATACTTGAACTTGTTATATCCATTATTAAACCACAAGTCATGTGATGATAAATTTGGCTGTGTACCCACGCGTACCGTAATGGTTAACCTTGTTCCAAACTACTGGGCAACATTCAATCTACTTCGTAATGTTTGCGTAGAAGGAATACCAAATAAGTTAGGGTGAAGTGCTAAAATGTACTATAGCCGCAGGAATAAGTTAAAAACCGCAGGAATATGTTGAAAACCGCAGTAATAGACAAATGGAAAACCGCAGCAAAATAGCTGAAAACCGCAGCGAAAGAGCTAAAAACCGCAGCGAAAGACTTGAGATGAGTAAAGAAATGAGAAAACTTTGAAAGGGCATATCTCATCGCTCGGGTGTCCGTTTTGGACGATTTTTTTTTTGATTTCACGTAATTTTTCGAGACGAATCCATTGGAAACTGCCTACGGCGGTTTGGCCGGGCTTTTTCCCCAAAAAACGTCATTTTCCTTGTGAATTTTACATTTTTTTCCTCCGATGCCACTTCTCAATCTCGAATGAACCCTCTTTGCCCTCTTTCATCTTTCAATTTTTGTATGCCAGACTCATTATATCACATCTTTTGTCGTGGAAAAGGGCTCTGGGTAGTTTTTCGTGTCAAATCTTTATCACTTCTTTTAATATGTGTATAGATTAATTAAACTACAACAGATTGTACTAATTGTACTACTTACCCTGTTGGTTGTTATTCTAGTGAAGTGTTGTAGTGGTCATGGGTTCCATTCCCAGCATGCTCCATATCTTTTTTGTTTTGTTTTTGTTTTTTTCTTTTCCAAAAATCAGTATACTCCATTTTTCTTCGAGCACTTTGGTTATATAGCCTATCTGGAGGTGCTCGTTTTGTTTTCTGTCCTCGTACCAAAAGAATAAAGTAAAATCTGCAAGCAATTAACGTGAATCGTTGTTTGATGATTGTGAAAATGGAGGAGGATGGTAATCAGAACGATGGCGCCGGCACTACGAGAGGGAGGGATTTTGGTTCCGTGGATCCTCCAGAGGACACAGAGACAAAATCGAAGGACTAGAAGGCGTCGAAGAAAATGCAGGGAATCGCGGGGTCATGTGAAACTTCGTAAGATTCTCGAATCTTGTCTTTCATGAGCCACGTAACACTGTTTCTGCACTAATATCCTTCCCCTTCAAATATGTGCACTCTCAAAGCTCAGGCGCCTCAACTTGTCCCACAATCACATAATCAGTTCCCTATTTATCTCCAAAACCTCGTCGTGTTAGAAGTCATTGACATTCATAGTAATGCAATCAGAAATCTAATCCCTTCAGTATTGGGAAATGCAATTAACGTAAATCGTTGTTCATGATTTTCAAACATAATAAGGATGAACATATATACCAGCGGCGCGATCGTTGCAGAAAACAGGAGATGATGAAGACATACCTTTCTCCATAGAGAAGCCTCCAAACGATAGTTTCATAAAACATGATATGATGAAGACTGGTTTCACGATGAAGGTCGACCCATGACTCATGCGGGCTAACGATGCATTAATCAAGCCGAACAACCAGGGCCCGACCAGCGTCGATGAAGGTCGGTCTCTGTGCTGTATAGAAGGCCATCGAAGCTTTAGGGATGGAAAAATAGCACATTTCTAAACCTTTGACAGAGAAGGGAATAACTTGGGATGATATTGTTGAAATTGCATGTACGGATTTGAAAGAGTGGTAAAACGCATGTACGGATTTGGCCGTGTTCGATGGCCGCTTCGCTCGGCCATGACCCGTCCTCGAAGGCCAATGCCTGCGGCCATGTCCGTGCCCGATGGCCATGACTGCGGCCATGCCCGTGCCCGATGGCCAATTCCTTTGGCCATGTCCATGCACGATGGCCGAGTCCCTCGGCCACGGCCGTGCTCGA